>PVKZ01000335.1:809145-960674 GCA_004027375.1 Macroglossus sobrinus | reverse complement strand
ATAAACCTCAAGAAGAGAGAACAAAAGAGATGATAAAACAGAAATAAATAAAACAAAACCCAAAAAGACAGACTTGGTTAACCACAGAAAAGCTGGCTCTTTTTAAAGATAATAAAACAGACAGTTCAGTGCTATTTCAGAATTCTGAATACTCTTAAGGAAAGAAGACTCTGAATTCAATTTATGAAACTAGTGTAGTCTGTTATAAAACTTGACAATAAAGAGGCAAAAATAAAACCTGAAAACTAATCTCACTTATTCTTTCATTAGGTAAATATCTATCTAATGTGTGTCTACTCTATGCCAGGCACTGTACTAGGCACTAATGATAAAGCAGTAAATAAAAAGACAAATTCCTACCTCACCTCCATGGAGATTAGATTTTAAAAATAAGCAAACCAAATACATAACTGAGTTTATGTGGGGAACATAAGATATCTCTGTTGAGAAATTTAATAAAATATATTTTTATTTTAACAGGTCAAAAAGAAAAACCATATGATTAGTACCATAAATGACTAAACTTATTTGATAAAGTTCAAAAGCTTATTCTATTTAAACTAAATAAATGAGAAACTGTACAAGATACAATTATTCAACATTGTTTTGTAAGAATTAGCCAGTGCAAACAGGTAAGAAAATTAAATGGGACACTAGTTTTGGAAAGAATTTAGAATTCACATTATTTGCTATGATAAAATTACCTATATAAAAAATTCAAGTGTACCAACTCCATTAGTAACACAGTTTATGAAGGCAGTTTGTTAAAAAATAAGTATACACTAAAAATAAAAAAAGTTTCATGTGAATATGAGCACAATAGAAAATGTAATAGAAAAAGAGATAGCTCACAATAGCAACAAAAAGTATACATACTTGGTAATGATAATAAATTTCACAGAAGCCATATTTTTAAAATCAGTTAAAATAAGATGGGCTTTTCTAAGTAATAGATGGTTTCTTGGGAAAAATTAAAATTAGACCCCTACCTCAAATCATATGTAAGACAAATTCCACATGAATTAAAGACCTACACGCAAACAGCAGACTTAAATATAAGACTTATAAAAATTAAAAAATATCATATACTGATTCTCAATAATACATATATTTAGTAAAAATATAAAAACATCCATACACGTGAACACATAATTTCAGAATGCTGGTTACCACTGGAAAAGAAGGGCAGGAAAAAAGCTGGAAGTGGGCTTTAGCACTGTCAGTGATATATTACTTTTTTTTTAGAAGTGGGAGAGAAATAAGAATTAAGTATAAGTTGATTTGAATAAGTTAATTACTTTCTGTACTTTCCTATATGTTTGAAATATTTCATAATAAAAGAAATTAGAAAAATTACATCTTTAATCCATTAGATCTTTATTTTAGTATAAATTGTGAGATAACTGGACTAACTTTATTTCATTTGTTACAACACTACTGAATAATCCCTCTTTTCCCATTTTAATTTGAAATGACACCTGTATCATATTGTAAATTTTTCTAAACTTGGGTCTTTTTCTGATTTTTTGTTTGTTTGTTTGTTTTTAAATTCTGTACTTTTGTGTCTATTCTATGTTTTAGTTCTTAAAACCTTCTTAATAAATTTAAAAATGAATAGATCTGAAATGATTCTCGATGAAGCTGGGAATCATTTTGGTCAGCTCCATGAAGAGAGAAATTTCTATGTTTCATTCTTTGCTGTATCCCAACAGCTTCCCGAGTTTGATATGCACTAGTCCCTGAACAAGCATCTGCTCAGTAAATTCATTCATTTCACAAAACAAACAGCCCCCCAAAAAAAACCAAACCAAAACAAATGAAAATAAAAAAAAACAAACATAAAAAACCCTGAAAAGCTAGGATTACGTATTAATGGACAAATGTGGAAGAGAATGCATCCTTATTTCATTTAGTCAAACCAATACGCATCTATTTGTTAATGTGTTTTTAAAAGTCTCTTAGCAAAGTTTTATATATGTCTTCAAATAAATTGTACACAAATTTTCTTTTGTTTATCTTTGGTATAATTTCTATTATTGAAACACTTCTTTCCTTCTCCACCTTAGTCAAAGCTACCATCTGAATTACCCTATAATCTTTCCTCTTTTTCAAATTTATTTTAGTATTTATTTTTTTCTCTTCTCCAACCCCATTTGCCCTCTTGTCATCCTACCATCTCACACATGCTCTAGAATACAAGAGCAAAAATTAAGAGCTCCCCAAGAGCAAGGAACTTGCTTCTCCCCAGAAATTAGGCCTGTGTTGGGCCTATAGCAGAGGCTCCAAAATATCTGTTGTATAAATAAAAGAAATAAAATCCTACTTCTCATCTATTAGATTAGCAAAGGCAAAAAACTTGAAATGCCCATATTGGCAGTTTGGGGAAAGATGAACACACAATTATGTAATTATATTAATATAATTTTTCTAAAGAGTAATTTGAAGGTAACATCAAGAAGTCTTTAAAATATAATATCTTTTGACCAAACAAGTGTATTTCTAGTCATTTAATTTTTCTTAGTAGACTAATAATGTAAAACAATACTTTATCAAATAATTGTTTATGATAAATGTAAACAACCAAATATTCAATAATATGTGATTTTTGAATAAATTATGATACATCCATACAGTGGAAAAGTATGTACTTCTAAAATTGTCATAGAAAAATGTTTAGGATAAATTGTAAATTTTAAAAAGATGGTAATATAATGTATGTTATTATCATATTTTGATTAAAAAGTTCACTTCTATGTATTAAGCAAAGCCTGGAAGAATATACACAAAAACATTGCTGTTGTCTTTCATCAGGTACTAAGATAAAACAAAGGTTTTTTTTTCTTTTTCTTTACCTATATTTTTCAACCTTTCTACCATGAACATTATGTTTTGAGTAATAAAACATAAATTTAAAAAGAAGAGAATTCTAAAATCATCCTGTTACCAATTTAATGAAAACTCTCTGGCATTAGGAAGTAATATCGAATATGAGAGAGAGAGAGAGAGAGAGAGAGAGAGAGAGAGAGAGAGAGAGAGAGAATATGAGTGTGTGTGTGTGTGTGTGTGTGTGTGTGTGTGTGTGTGAAAGGTATCTGTTGATGGCTGCCCAGTATGTAAACTAGGTTCTTACTTTGAGGAATATCAAAACAAATTGGTGTCTGGAAAAGTCTTTCCTAGCTTCTTGATTCAGCCAAACTAATGCTCTCATCCAGGACTTTGAATTCTGTGAGAGTAATGCAGAAACATAGAAAACCATTAGAGTTTACTCATCAAATCTGCAGCCAAATTGAGAAAACTTGAATGAGGGTTCAAGGGCAGCAGAGCCCAGTGCATGATAAAGAATGTAAGATATTGAATAGGCTTTGATTTTTTTTGGTTCTACTACTTTCTTAAGCCTGGTACTCCCATGTCCCTAAACTTTGTATATTTTTTCAAAAAAAGTCCTCTTCTGTCTTGGACATCTGACTTCTGTTGTTTAAAATCAAGAATCCTGAATGGTACAATTATCAATTGGTACAACTACCTAGTAATTATCAGCAATAATGCTCTTGCATTTCAGAAACTGCCACTATTTTTCTAGGTAATTCAAAAGCTTACTAGAAAGTGTATGGGCTTTGAAGCCAGAGAGGTCACGTTTGAATACCAGAAACAGTATTTACTAGTTGTGTGACTTGGACAAAGAACTAATTTCTCTCAGCCTTAATCTCTTCATTTGTAAATTGATCTTGAAGATTGAACAAGATCGTGGAAAATTTCACATATTCCATATTTATTTAAAATTTCTATATCTGTTCCATTATTCCAAAGCTTACATTATATCTACATTTTCAACTTATGCATACCTCCATTACTGTGAAAACCACTTGCCAACATGATCAACTGTTTATGTCTCATCAGGCTATGGAACTTCTATGCACAAATCCAAATGTCTGCTTTCTTCAGTACTATACATACTTTGCTGGAGGTCTGGTAGAAAAATTAGATGTAACTCATATAAAGTCAAGCTGCCTTTTGGCCAGACTCATGATGCTATGTTGAGATAAAAATAAACAAAGTAGTAACCTATATCCAAAAAACACTGAAAAGTGAAAACAGATTTTAAATCTTTACTGCACTCTCATGAAGAAGCACTAATGTAGGCTTTCATTCTAATATAAAGTAAAAAAATCTTAGAACTCTCCTTTATCCTGTCTTTAAATCACAGAGCAGGGTGGCTGCCCCAGAATCTCATCTCGTACACCAAAATCTTCCTCAAACTTTCCTTCCAAGCTTCACCCAATGTACATTTCTCTTCAATATATCTCCTCCTCCAGCCTTTCTGGATTATTTTCTTGCTCTTAACTTCCGAATATAAATCAATCAACCTTTCTTAGCTTCTTTCAATTATCCTCCCTTCCCAGTATATAAAAGAGCACAAAAAGTAGGCTATGAAATCGAGCAGGCAAACAAGAAAATATTTATTAACTTTTAAGTATTCATGATCTTTTAGCCTCCTCCATTCCTTCCAAGATTTCTCCTTTCTCTCTTCCTCTCCCTCCACCTCTTTCCCTTTTCCTCTCTTAGAGAGAGAGAGAGAGAGAGAGCGAGAGAGAGAGAGAGAGAGAGAGAGAGAGAGAGAGAGAGAGAGAAACACACACACACACACACACACAGACACCACTACTACCATCACCACCACAACGGTATAGATTTGGTCCATGATATATTTTACATTTTCCTGCTTGGTCCCATTCTCTATTTCTCAGCCCAGATCTTTCTCCTGAGTTCCATATTCACAAATGCCTCTGCCTTCTGGACACCTTCATTTGGGTGTTTTATGGACCTTTCAAACACAAAAGTTAAGAGAATGAAAAACTCAACTGCTTTCTCCCTAAATCTTCTTCTCCCTCTTTTATTTTCCATCTCAATTATCAATTTCTCACTTAGTCAAATGAAAGCCCTGGAGTGATCCCCAACTTTCCCATTTCCTTCATACTCCATGTTAATTAATCATCATGTCCTGATATTTCTAATTGTTAAAATCTCTTGAATCTGTATACTACTGTACACATTAGCTGCCATGATCTGAAATCAGATTAGTACCCATGCTTTCCTTTTGTTGTTGTTCTTATCACCAGGTCTGTCTCATTTTAGTCTATTCCTTCTACTCTAGTCAAAATACCCTTTATAATTGCAAATCTCATCCTATCACTTAACATGGGTTCTGGAGTGTGCTGAGTTTTGAACCTTGGTTTAATAATCAACTGAGAAGGAGAGAGAGTATGTGCTGTAGTGGTTAAGCACACAGATATTACAGTTTGTCTGCCTTGGTTCAAATCCCAATGTTGTTTTTATTAATATATATCACCTTGGAACAATTACTTAACCCCATAAGGCTTAAATTCTTAATTGTAAAATTAAAAAACAAAAGCATCTATATTATAGAGTGTTGTAGGGATTACAGTAATTATTATAAAGCTCTTGTAGACTAAGAGCCATATAAATGTTTGCTATTATTATGTGGCTTTATATAAATTATATAGTCTTTCTGTACTTTAATCTTATCATTTATAAGCAGAAATAATATGTACAACATAGGTTTTTGATAATAGATGATATAAACAGACTCACATTAGGTGTTATATCCTGTTAATGTATTTTCTGCCCTTCCAGTTCGCCAAGGCAGAAATAAATGTATGCATACACACTGTACCAGTATGCACTCTACATGAAAACATTTATTATACGTAGGTACAACTGACTGGTTCTGTGTCTCCCTCACCACACTGGATGTTCTTAGATTGCAGGAGCTACATATCTGCAAGTGGTTTTCCTACAGGACATTATAGCAAAATTATACTGTACAAATGAATGAATGAATAAATGAATGAATGAATGAATATATAAAGTACCTTTCCCAATGTCTAGCAAATAGTAAGTGGTCAATATATATCAATTCCCTTTATCAATTTTCTGCATCTGTGGTGGGGATGGTGGTATGATAATCTATGATAATTCTCTCTGCTTTTAATTTTGACCTTTACCAGTTGACATGACATACCAGGCCATGTGGTGAGCCTTTTACCCATATCTGATCATTGTCACTGATGAGCTTCAGTATCCCAACCTCAAAAATCTCCTAGTAATAAAAAATTAAATCCTGTTTTCATTTCTGGGCCTTTTTCTGAATGGCCAACACTGGAGAAAAGTGTTTCTAACAATAGTTCAAGATACATTCTTCAAATACCACAATGCCATGTGACATGGGTGAACTTGATTTTTCCAGTAAACAACTTCATGAACGGGTGGTTTGTTCAGTTAAAAGATTATTACCTTTGAGATCTCTTAACTCTCAGAGATTTCTCATAAAGATACCTAGTATTTTATACATATTCATAACTAAACTATGAATCAGTTTCTTTCAATGTTTCTTAGCAGAGACACGTCTGATATTCTGGATCGGAAAAAATCTGTCAGATGGGACTGTACCATGATCTGCAAAAAATTTAACACTCCTGGACCCTTCCAGTAGCACTCTCCCATTGGCAGTAGCTCTCTCCAATCATTGTGACAGCCATCTATGCCTCTAGACATATCCAAACTCTCTCTGGCAGGAGTGAGGGGAAACAAAACTTATCACACTTAGTTTAGAATCATTTTCAGTTAGATCATGCACATAACCTGTAAAATGTATTCTTTTCTCTAATATACTTATTACTTTGGCCTTGATTTCCTACTGATGAAGGAAGGCAAGAGTAGTATTACCTCTGACATGTTTTTACATGTATTTAGCTTTACATTAAACAAGCAGAACTTGGCATTCCCTCTCAAAATATGAAACAATTCCTCTGTAAATGACCACAACTCTTCAAAATCCATGACCAATAGATATTTAAAACTCAATAGAGATTATATAAATTGTAAATTGTATGCTTCAAATAAATTTATATGGACAATTCTACCTTAGCTTATCAGGTACAGTAAGCTATTGAGAACTTTTTTTTATATTATGAATAGGTATTGAATATATTCAAATGCCTTTTTGCTATTTTCATTAAGATGGTCATACAAACCAAAAATGTGAAAATGAAGACCAATAATTTTTTATTTTGATAATAATGGTAAGTTACAAGGAAGTTCATAATGCATGAGAGTTCTTGCCTTTCTTTACTTATCATGACACTTAACCTCAATGCAACAACAAGATACGAATCAGCGTAATAAATGATTCATATACATCAAGCAATAAGGGCTTCTGAAGTACAGTATTTGTTGAGTAAAAAGAAAATATAAACAAAGTCATAATTTAAAATGTAAACCTAATAATCTTTTATGTTTTAGCAGCCTTCTTACATTGTTTTGAAGAACTCAGACATTCCTAGTTTTCTGCATTATACACATCTGCCCCATTCTTTTTAAATAATATATATATTTTTAACCACAGTACTATACTAAGTACTCGAAATAATGTCAGGGTACAAAAATTAAGGAAAGAGAAAGTAGAAATTAAAACAACGAGATACCACTGCACACCTAGTAGAATGGCCAAAACCTGAACACTGGCAACATCATATGCTGATGAGGATTTAAAGCAAAGGTACTCTTATATACTGCTGGTGGGAATACAAAATGGCACAGCCACTTTGCAAGATAGTTTGGTGCTTTCCTACAAAACTAAACATACTCTTACCATACAATCCAGCAGTCACATGCCTTAGTAAATACCAAAGGAATTAAAAGCTTAACGTTTACCAAAAAACCTGCACATGGATGTTTATAGCAGCTTTATTAACAATTGCCAAAACTTGGATGGAACCAAGGTGTCCTTTAGTAGGTGAATGGATAAATAAAGTATGTTATATTTAGACAACAGAATATTATTCAGTATTAAAAAGAAATGAGCTTTCGAGTCATAAAAAGACATAGAGAAATCTGAAATGCATATTACTAAGTGAAAGAAGCCAATCTGAAAAAGCTACATACTTTTTCAGATTAATTTAAACTGTATGACATCCTGGAAAAGGCAACAACTATGGAGACAGTAAAAACATCAGTGGTTGCCAGGGGTGGGGTGAGTGTAGGGACAAATTCCCTAGAATTTCAGGGAAGTGAAAATACTATGTATAATATTATAATGATGACTATGCCATCCGTTATTATATATGAATGAATATATTATACATTTGTCTAAACATGTCTAAACATAGAATATACAACATCAAGAGTGAACCCTAAGGTAAACAACAGACTTTGAGTGATTATGTGTCAGTGTAGGTTCATACTTGGAAACAAATGTACCTTTCTGGTAAGTGGTGTTGACAATGGGGGAGGCTATGTATCTGTGGGGTGGGGGGCATATGGTAAATCTCTGTACCTTCCTCTCAATTTTGTTGTGAAAGTAAAACTGCTTTAAACACACTATCTTTCAAACAGTTTATTTTCTACACAATAGAATAAAGCCTTAAAAAAAGAACTAGATAAAACAGGCATGCTGCAAGTAATAAAGTATAAAATGGCTTAGTGGCATAGAAAGAACACTGAACTTGAGTTAGAAAACTTAGGATCGAATCCCAAGTGAGATTCAGCAAACACTTATATTTACTTTTCCTAAGTCTTAGTTTTCTCTTCTGTAAAATAAGAATAATATTTCTCTTAGAGTTGTTTTGAGAATAAGCTAAACCTCTGAAAGCAAGAGCATGGTATAATGAGTAGCACATATAACTAGCCACCCATTAAATGTTTCTTTTCCATAAAGCCTGAAAATGAAAAACAAGGCAGCATCACTATTGGGATTTTTTATCCTGTGTGCCTAATTTCATAATCTACAGGGGTAAAACACTGATATAGAACAGTAGGAAAGCCCTGTCTGTCTTCATTCAAACTATTTCTGCCAATCTATCTATTCTCTATTTTCTATACCATTTTGTGGAACCTTGTGAAGAAAAAGGTATATCTTATGGCTAGATGTTAGTTGGAGTAGCCAAATTCAGAACATACTTTTTATTACATTAGAAAGATGGTCTGTAAGAGCAGGTAAATACAGAAGACAAGCATGATAACAAAGTAGCCAGAAAGGCAGTTATAACACCAGGTTGCTCAACTATGGAACTATTTACATTTTGGGTCAGATAATCTTTTGTTGTGCAGGGTTGTCCTGTGTATTGTTGGATGTACAGTAGCATCACTGGCCTCATATCATACCCCAGCTGTAATGACAATCCAAAACGTCACCAGATATTGCCAAGTGTTCCTTTAGAGGCAAAGATTGCCCCTGGTTGAGAACCACTGATTTAGATAGTAACAGTGGGAGAGAAAAAAAAAGTGAGATTACTAATAATACTGTCCCAAAGATTCCCAGTTAAAAACACTCACAATTTAAAAAGATTTATTAACATAAAAATGATATATGTTTATAGGAATCATGTTGGGGGAAAACTATCAGGAGTAACTGTCAAGTAGATAATGTAATATCTACTTGATACTACAGAGAAGAAGGAATATAATGACTGTGTCAAAGGCCAGAAACTGAGAAAAGGAAATAATTGGGTGTGGGTAGACAAAGATATAGTGATGAATCAGCTCAAGGGTAACTTTTCAGTGTCCTAATTTTGTCTTCTTAATTTTTTTCCCAAAACAGAAACTGAGAAACACACAGTGGTGGATCTTTCCCCTTTAGATAAATGGGCAGGTGAGTGACAGATACGAGAATCAGAAATAAAGGGTCATCTGAAAGCAAAATTATATAAAATATGAGGTCTTTTACCCATCTTTCTATTTTTTGTATTGATTTACAGTAATTCTTTTTCAATTATATTGAAAAGTCTTCTTAGTTTATAACATATATTTTTATTATTTTAAGGTGACTTGTGAAAGAGGATCATAAATGCAATAAAATTTAGTTATCTTTTCCTTAATGATTTCTTCATTTTGTATCTTAAAATTTTTCCCTACTCTGAAGATGTTCCCTTAAAATGTCATAGTTTTATCTTTCACATTTAAGACTATTTCACTTAGAGTAGATCTTTACATACGGAACAAAGGGAGAGATTTCATGTTTCTGCTAATAAATAATCAATGATCCCAATACCACTTATTGAAAAGCCAACTTTTATCACAATGCTAGCTCTGTTATATATTAAGTTTCCACTCATTTAAATGTTTCTGGCTATTTATTTTGGTCCACTTGCCAATCTATCTATGTACCAGTATAATGCTACATTAATTACTAAAGTTTTATACCAAATCTTTGTATTTAGTACGTCAAATCTTCTCACATTGTTATTCTTCATCATGAGTATCATATCATTACCATCATCCCTTATTTTATTTCTTTATTAAACAGATTTGTTTAGTATTCTGTTTGATAATTTTAATATCTGATATTTTTGTGAATATTATTCTTCCAAATAGTTTTTGATAGTTGTTTGAGATCTTGTTTTGTAATTTTTGACTCATTTTTTAAAAATTTTACTGAGAATTTTTTTGAAATTGATTCCTTCAGATAGGATTTATGTTGCTTTTACCAGCAGCTTGGGGAATTTTAAACTTAGGGTCACTTTAAATTATTTGAATTAAATTAAATTAAACTTAGGGTCACTTTAAATTATTTTCTCTTTTATATCACCTATGTAGTTTGAATTTCAGTAGCAAATCCATGAGACCAGCTTGTGGTTACAAATGATCAGGGAGATATTCTTTTATCACACCTAGTGCCAAGGTATGAACCCATCAGTTTTTCTTATACAGCTGTAGGAGGTGATACGCTGATTTTATGATGCACTCTTACAATGCAGGTGCAGATATTTGGAAGTATATGCTAAGAGGACCTTATGTCTTGACTTTCCACCTAAGAAGAACCCTAAACTTGGACTATCACCTGTTCCTCTTTCAATGAGAAATGAGTCTGTGAAAACCCTAGCCCAGGGTTCACAAGATTCAACAAAGCCTAATCTCACTGGATTGTACTTTTATCTACATTTTTTTGTTTTTATTTTTGTTTGTTTGTTTGAACTCCTTAAACTAAACAAACTATCACTACCTTTCACACCATTTTTCAGGCTCATAGCTGCATGTAAATACTATTTTTATATCTATCACATTATTTTTAGTTGATTACCATGAGACATTAGAGTATTTATTTCATCATACTAACAAGATATAAAGGTTAAATTATATTTTTTTCCACTTCACTTTATCTATCCTTTACCTTATATCTTTTCAGATGTCTCTTCTTTTTTTCTGGTTTCAAAAAAACAGATACTAATTTGAAAAAAATTCAAATGAGATGGAAGTATACAAATAAAGTCACAGCCCTCAACCCTACCTCTACACAAACCTAAAGAAAAGATACTGTCAGTAATTTGTTCTCATATCATATATATTTTTATTTTACAAACTTATATTCCCCTATTGTTTTTGAACATGGTTTTTAAAAATAAACAATGTATCAAGGAGAATTTAACATGTCATTAATTATACATCTTACTCATGAATATTTTCAAAATAAAACACTGACTTGCAAATCTTGAATTTCTTCCTCCTTCCTTCAATTTAGAATCCTACTTTCTGAAAGACATTCAGCAAGTATATTTTAACTTACTTTATTAAATATGCAATGTTTGATTGCAGAACTACACATACCACTTCACTAATTATGTTATTTATTAACAGATTCAACATGACATATTTTCAAGGTCTTAAATTATTATCTCTCTTTATAAAATTCCATGATCAGAAGTTATTAACCTCAATGGATTTAGAATTTTATAAGTCAGCTACAGTAGGCTTATAAAATATTCTCAGTATGCTATACAAGTTTTATTTCAAATGACACTAAGTACTTTTAAAGTAGTTGTTACACTCCTTAAAAAACTCAATATTCTAACTGGCTTTGAGCTACCATGTTCTCTGGTTGTTCACATATGCTATGAAAGCATAGGTTTTTTGAGGAATTAAATGAACAATTTAAAGGTAACTGCTATCTTCGAAAAAAGTTTTGGACAACTTTTGGGAACAAGGGCATAGGCTATCTAAAAATTAAAACAATTTACTGGCAGAGATGGGTTGTAAAGTCTGCAAGAAAACTGATGCAAAGTTTTTAAGAAACTAACTGGATAAAAATGAACATTTATAACAACCATGGTTTCAAAGAATAATGATAGAACTCTGAAAAAGAATAGGTAAAAAGAAAATTTCTCTGTATAAAAAGCTCATAATAGAGAATGAGAGAAAAACTCTAGTCAATAAAAAGTGCTGTACAAGAAAGGAAATGTAATTATAGTAATATTACTTGGTTTTGCAAGTAAACATTTATTTTTTATCACTATATTGGCAGGATAGGGGGACAGAGAGGTACGAGGTGGTCATGAGGGAGTTAGTCATCTATGATAATAGATTATCTGTAATTTCTATCTACAAATAATGTCTAATATTGGTAAACCTAGATATAGCGGTAAAAAGCATACTATTTACAAACAGGTGGCTAAATATCTGGATTAATTAAAAGCAATTAAAAATTAATGCATTTAAAATCAGGTATCTCTAAGTGGATTTCCCAGGGAGGGGACACTCAATACTATTTTATTTAACATGTGTATGTAATAAAATACATGAATTTAAAAAAAATGAAAAAGAGCAAAGCAATAACAGAGTCTAAGGTTGCTTGTGCATTTTCACTCTACATTTGTGTTTTAGAATTCAATGGAGAGGCAATGTGGTGCAATGAGGAGTGTTGCATTCAGATCCACACAAACATAGGTTTGAATTCTGGTTCTGCAACTGACTATTCAAATGTCTATGGTAAAGTTAATGTTTCTGAGACCATATTCCTTTATATATAATTAGGTAATAATGAGTTACTGTGAGGACTACCAATAATCGATGTGAAACATATAGCACTCAGAAAATGCTTAATTAATAGCAGTTGCTATAATTAATCATTATCTCTTGCCAAAAGAAACAACAACTAACTATACCAAATTTCATACTTTCTAAAGCTTCATTCTCATTTTAAAATCTGAATCACAGAACAATCAGGTGAGTTGTATCATTACAGCTGAGGAAAAAAACATGTATACTTGCTCAACTTCTATTGATAAGAAATAAAACATGAAACAAACTGCAAATACTTAGTTTGCTCAGTCACTTTCAAAAAATGTCTCTCATTTATCAATAAACAGGAAAGCAGCTTTTTCTGGTTTAGAAGAAGGTTTTCATCAACAAAGTTCTTTCACTACAGTTAGCAAAATGGTAATGGTGGAGAAGATAGAACAAAAGTTCTAAGTATTAAATAGCTGTGAACCTAGGTACCAGTCCAAGGCCCAAGGTTTTCTAATACTCAAAAGAAAGAGAGAATTTAATTACTTTTTACTTAAAGTAGCCTAGATAATAGAACTAATAGAATTCTAATAGTAGAGTTAGATTCAATTGTGGTCATGTACTTCCTGACCTAACTCAGTTATTCATTTGTACCTAAGTCCTCATAATGTTATAAAGCATGCTAAAAAATATATCTTGTCTTTAAAATGACAGAAGAGAACAATTACACATAACAGGAATGCGTACTATAATGTAACTTTTAAAGCCTGATGCTGTCTCGCATTATTTTGATTCACAAAATCAAATATATATATAAAATAAAAATGAAAATCCTTATTCATGTGATATCTGCTCCTTAAATCTCAAGCACAGTGTCTGGGACACTGTTCATCATCTGTGAATCACTTCTGAAGAGCTGGATTTGCAAATCCAGGTCTGAAAAATGAACCAGGTTTCCAATTAAATGTAAACTTCTTGAAGACAGGAAGTTGGTCACTGCTCTATCACTAGTGCCTATCAATGTCTGGTAAATGGTTATGCTCAGTTAACATTTACGGAATGGATAAATGAATGAAAGAGTAATTAATAATTCTTGAGTGAATGAGTTTTCAATCTGCAAAGATAAAATAGTTTAAAAATCAAATGAATTTATTTTATTTATAACTCATGATATGTCCCTTTAATTTTAAAAATCAATACAGATGAAATGAAGTGCTACACATTTGGGGTAAAAATTCTACTACTTTTTACACATGCAAAGTCAATGTTATGGTTTAACTACTTCTGTTTCATAACAAAGTACTTTCAGCCATCTCTTATTAGTAAAGATAATGAGATAGTAATTGTAACAATGTTTTTTTCTAATCTAAAGGATTATAGCCACCATAAGCCTGACATACATTGTGTCATTCACTCTTTACAACAAACCTAGGACACAGATGAAAATGGAGTTTAAAGAGGTAATTTACAAAGATGGTAAAATCCAGATAAAATCAGTCTAATTCTAAAATAATTGGTTTAACTATAGAGTCAGCACACTCAGAGAGACTCACACCACATCTAGCTATACAAATTCAAGCATAAGAGAATATTCATCTATTCTTTCAACATTTATTGAACATCTATTATGTTCTAAGCACTGCACTACACTCTCTTAAAGATCACTTGTAATTCTGAAATACAATTAAAAATGGTCACATACCAAAAATGATCTCTGGGACCAAACTGTTGAGAACAATATTCTGAAAGTTTCCCCCATTCTATTTATATCCATCTGTGACATGTGTGCTTTTGTTCGTCCTACTAAGCTACACACATTTTTGAGGCAGGATGGTACCAGATTCATTGTTTTTGTATCCCCTAAAAATTCCTAGTACAGTGCTTTGCTTATAAAAAGTTCTTAATAAACACTGTTCAAAAATAACAACAAATTTACTTGGCTGAGAGAAAAAATCTTCTGTGTAATTATATTATACTTAAAAAAAACCATAAATGCCAAAACAAGACAGTTTTATTATCTGACATATTTTATTTTATTGGTAAGCTTTAATAAAAGTTTTAAATTTTCATGGAAATAAATATAAAAATTTTGAAAAATTTCATGTTCTATTAAATAGATTTTGTTTGCTTTTCATATATTACAACCTTAGATAATGTTTTTTTTTACAACATGGCCTTCCCCTACAGTCCAAGTTAGTGCATATGCTTGTACAAGGATATAGTTTCAACTTTAAAAAGAAAAAAATAATTTTTTCCTTTTTTCTCTTAGAGCCATTATTATGATTATAGAAATATATGAACATTTGATGCTGCAAGAATTATACATAAAAAATAAACCACATCCTGACAGGAATTATTTTATTTCCTCTTCTGACACTGAATTTTGCTTCTCAGTGTAGATAAAACTAAAACCAATTTGAAAGGACAGATTTTAATCTCAGATGTTAGTGAGCTTTTTTTCATGGGTGGGGAGGGAGTGGAGAAAAGCTATGTGGCAATTCATGTTACGCATTAGGGATCAGAATCTGGCCCTAAATTGACATGATTGATGGGTTTCTATCTAAACAAGAATAAATATGAATAGTAACTGTAATAATGCTTACCAGAGAGAAAGTTGATGCAACCTCAATCAGTCTCTCCTTTTATCTTTAGCATTGTTTCCACTATAGCGAAAGGGTTTTAAAAACCACACGTAAAATCTTATGCAGTGCTTAAATATAACACAAAATGACACATGTACACATCCATCACATGAATCCAGTACACAGAACAAACAGTGATATTAACTATTCATAGAAAAGCTCATTCAATAACCAGTTTCTGAAAGTATATATTTGTCCAGGGTAAAAATCCTTCATTTCTGAGTCACAAGTAAACTTGGAGGAGAGACTAGTTCATTACATAGTGCTATATTTTTCACTATACTCTTTACTGACAATATATACAAATACTACTTATTTCATGAGGCTTAAGTATTCTCCTGAACATTCTGTCTGGCTCTAAAATTGGAAACTTCTTAGACTTATTTCTCTCTAGCAGAAAAAAAAAATGCTACAGTAGTATTTTCTGTTACTAGTCAGTTGTCTGGCTCTTAAGTTCTCGAAGAAGAGAAAAAGACATCTCCTAGAACCTTGAACATGCAGCCTTATTATTAGTAATTCTTGTTTTGCTGTTCCTCCTCTGAATCACTAGCATACGGTTTCTCCTCATAAGAGATAATACTTAAACTGGAAGCTTTGGGAAACAGAAACTTATTTTGCTGAATCTATTTAATTAATCTGTACTGTTACCTAGCAGTAAGATCTTAGGTAAGTCATCTCATAGAGTAATATTTGACCTTCAAAGTTATAGAACTATTATGACAAATAAAGTTAGCAGCATTTACAAGTAGCAATAAAGTTCAAAGTCCTGCACTATATATTTTTCATATATTTTCGCATTTAATATTCAAAAGTAACCAACTTTTTAAGGTACATATGATCATCTCCATTTTACATATAAGGACATTAAAAATCAGAAATTTGAGGAACATCATAAGAAATGATAGGAACAGGAATCAAACCTAGGTCTAAGCGACTAAACTAATCAGGAAGTGAAACAATATACATGTAATAATAAAGTGAATAAGTAAATATGAAATTAAAAAACTCTAGGAATTAATTCGGGTAATAAAGTAACTTGAATCAGACTTGTAATCCACTGATAGCAACTATAAACTATAAGAAAATACTAAAACAAACAATAAAAAACAACTATTTGGAGACACAACGGAGTGTGATCAAAGTAGGCAGAAATAAAAAAAGAGAGGATTTAACCCTTTAAAGAAGAGAACAGTCTACGCCATGCTACCCTGAACATGCCTGATCTCGTCTGATCTTAGAATTTAAGCAGGGTCGGGCCTGGTTAGTACTTGGATGGAAGACCACCTAGGAATACCAGGTGTTGTAGGTGTTTAAAAAAAAAAAGAGAACATAGCTGGGCAAGATCTCCATTTATATGGCTTTTCATCTGAGGTAAATAATTGTGGAAGCAGTTAGAACTAAAGCAGAAAGCCACATTCCTTGGCTTGGGCTATCAGAGGCCAGTATTCAGGGTTGAGACAATGGCTGATAATTGAGGGTTTAGGATGTAGATTTCAGAAAGTAGGAAAATAGAGGGGGAGTTTAAAAAATTGCATACATGCATACTATGGCTGACTCCAGCATAGATGCATAGAAAAGACTCCAAAGAAACCAATGGAAAGTAACAGATGGAAGGCTGAAGCAAGATTTCTGCTGCCACCCATTGAATGAGACAGAGTTTGGAGTTTGATTCCCACCAAATTAAAACACCTTTGTGAACAACTCAGCCTTTCCACAGAGTTCCCTGAAGGGCCATATTTTAGGAGCAAGATTATATCCTTATACTAAGAGAGTCACTTTAGGATTAAGGAAAAAAATAAAAGAAACCCACTCTTACAAAACATAAAACCAAGCCTCTGCTATATAAAGACAAGCAGCCAGTGATTAAACTGTTATTTTAAAAAATACTCTTCAGAAGATAACAGAATCCAGAGTCTCCAAAGTATATAACCTATCTAGTATATAATAAAACTTTTGAGATTTGAGTAAAAAGAAAAATGGGACACAAAGTCCATGGAAAAAGCAGCCATAGAATAGATTTTGAGATGACTCACAAATGCTTTAAGGCAGCTATTACAAATATTATCAGGGACATAAAGTGAAATATCATCATAATGAATGTACAAACAGAGACTCTTGGCAGAAAAATGGAAACAAAAAAGAATTCAATTTGTACACTTAAAAATGATAAATTTTGTTATGTATACTTTACCATAATAAAGAATTTTTAAAAAGAGTCAAAATGAAATCATAGAATTATAAAGTATGATATGAAAATGAAAAATTCACTGATGGTCTTAACAGCATATTGGAGATGACAGGGAAACTAACCAAACACCATGAAGATAGGTGAACATAAATTTCTAAGGAACAGAGAGAAAAATATTGAAAAAAAATTCTGAGTCTCAGTATCCACATACTCATGGAATACTACTGCATAATCTACCATATATGTTTTTGAAGTCCCAGAAGGAGAAGGGAGAGAAAATGGGGCGGAAAAAATATTTGCAAAAGTACTGGGAGAAATTCCTCATGTTTGGTGAAACACATCAGCATATAGATCCAAGCTCAACAAAACTCTAGAAGGACACAGAGAAACATAATCTAGGCACATCATGTTAAATTGCTGAAACCAGGGATAAAGAGTAAATCTTAAAGTAGCCACAGGAAAAAAAAGAGAGTTTAATTCTGCCATTACAGAATTGGTTCATAAAACTCATATAACTATGAATTCAATTACTCATTTAATTATTTCACTTTTTAAAGATTTTTTTTCACACTTCCAAATATCTATTTTTCCTTTACTCAGCTATGAGAGCTGTAATGTTATGTGTCATATCTATGGTGGTAAAAGTATTTGTGGGCCAAAAAACGGTTAAAACAATTATATTGATATTGTTCTGAATATACTAACTAATTAGATAAAAGAAAAAATAGCAGATATACATATTAGTAAGGAAGAGGCACCACTCTCAACAATGGGTAGACAAATCCAGACAGACTCAATAAGGAAACAGTGGATTTGAACAACACTATAGATTAAATAAACCTAATAGACATGTCCAGAACATTCCATCCAACAGCAGCAGAATATACATTCTTCTCAAACACATATAGAACATTTTCTATGATAGAGTATATATTAGGCCACAAAACGAGTCTCAACAGATTCAAGAACATACAAATTATATCAAGTATGTTTTCTGACTACAGTGATATGAAATTAGAAATCATAACAGGAGGAAAGCTAGAAAATACACAGATAGAACTTAAAGTGTACGCTCCTGAACAACCAATGGATCAAAAAGGAAATCAAATGGGAAATTTTAAAAAAAATCTTGAAACAAACAGAAATAGAAACAACAACATACCAAAACTTTGGGATACAGTAAAACCAGTACTATTAGAAAGGTTTACAGCTATAAATACACACATAAAGAAAACAGAATGACCTCAAATAAAAAACCTAATATTATACCTCAAGGAACTAGAGAAATAACTAAGTCCAAAGCTAGCACAAGGAAGGAAATAATAAAGATTAGAGCATAAATAAATGAAATAGAGAATAGGAAAACAATAGAAATGAGTAACGAAATTAAGAGTTAATACTTTGAAAAAATAAACAAGATCATACAATAAAACCCACAAATATAAGGACAATAAGATACTACTATGAACAATAATATGTCAATAAATTGGACAACCTAGAAAAATACATTTCTAGACATACAAAATAAATTGGAGAACCTAGAAAAATACATTTCTAGATGTATACAATCTATCAAAACTGAATCATGAATATAGAAAATCTGAACAGACCAATAATGATTAAGGAGGTCGAATTGGTAATCAAAATTCTCCCAATAGACAAAAGCCTATATGAGTAGATGGTTTCCCTGGTGAATTCTATCAATCCTTAAAGAAGAATTAATATCAATTCCTCTCAAACTCTTTCAAAAAACTGAAGAGAAAGGAACACTCCTTAATTCATTTTACAAGGCCAGCATTACCCTAATGCCAAAGCCAATAAGGATACTTAAGAAAAGAAAACTCGAGGCCAATAATCCTAAATAGACATGCAACAATCTCAAAAAAAAAAAAACAAAAAACCTAGCAAACTGAATACTTAAACTGAATTCAACAGTATACTTAAAAAGATCAAGTTAGGTTCATCCCTGGGATGTAAGGATGATTCAATATATGCATATCAATAAATGTGACATGTCACACTAATAAAATGAAGATTGAAATCATATAATCATCTTAATAGATGCAAAAAAAACATTTGAAAAAATCCAGCATTCTTTCATAACTCTCAACAAAAACCTTAACATAATAAAGGCCATATATGACAAGTCCACAGCTATTACTATGTTTGATGGTAAAAGGTTGAAACCTTTTCCTCTAGGATCAGGAACAAGACAAGTGTGTCCACTCTTGCCTTTCTTACTGAACATAGTAATGGAAGTCTTTCAAACTTTACCATTAAGCATAATGTGAGCTGTGGGCTTGTCATATATGGCCTCTATTATGTTGATGTTTATGTTGACAGCAATCAGGCAAGAAAAAAAAGGCATCTAAATCTGAAAGGAAGAAGGAAAATTGTCCCTGTCTTCAGATGATACGATCTTTTATAGAGGAAAACCTAAACATTTTATCAAAAAACTGTTAAAACTCATAAATGAATCCAGTAAAATTGCAGGAACAAATCAATATACAAAAATAAGTTGTATTTCTATTGACTAACAATGAACAACCTTAAAAACAAATAAAACAATCATATTTGAAATAGCATTAAAAAGAAAATACTTAGGAATAAATTTAACAAACAAGGTAAAAGATCTGTAAACTGAAAACTATAAGATACTGATGAGAGAAAATGAATAACAAAAATAGGTGGAAAGATATCTCACGTTCATGAAGTTGAAGAATCAATATTGTTAAAATGTCCATACTGTCGAAAGCTATCTATAGATTCAATGCAATCCCTATCAAAATTCTAATGACATTTTTTACAGGTAGAAAAAACAATCATAAAATTCATATGGAAACAGAGAAGATCCAAAATAGCCAATACAATCTTGAGAAAGAACAAAGTTAGAGGCATAAAGCTTTTCTGATTTGTACTGTACTATAAAGCTATAGTAATCAAAATAGTATGGTATTGGCATTAAAACAGACACACAGACCAATGAGGAATAAGCAAGAGACAAAAAAGAAATACAAACATAAGGTCAACAAGGGATCAAGCTGACATGAGAGCCAAAAAAATTCAATGGTAAAAAGACAATTTAAAGGGTGATGGGAAAACTACCACAAACAAAAGAACAAAATTGGTCCCTTATCCCTATACTACTCATTAAAATTAACTTGAATTGGATTAAATATTAAATGTAGGACCTGAAACCATAAAACATAGAACAAAAACTCCTTCACATTGGTCTTGGCAATGAGTTTTTTTGGATATGGCATTAAGGAACAAAAGCAAAAATAATCAGTGAGACTACATTAAGCAAGAACCTACTTAGCAAAAAAAAAAAAAAAAGATCAACAAAATAAAAAGGCAACCAAAAAAATAAGAGAAAATATATGCAAATTATATATCTGATAAGGGGTTAATATTCAAAATATATAAAGAACTCATACAACTCTATAGCAAAAAAAAAAATCTGATTTTAAAAATGAGCAAAAGACTTGAATAGACCCTTTTCCTAAAAGGATACACAAATGGACAACAGGTACATGAAAAAGTGCTCAACATCACTATTCATCAGGGAAATACACATCAAAAACACAATGAGATATATTACACCTATTAAAATGGCTATTATCAAAAAGTGCTGGCAAGGATGTAGAAAAAAGGGAACATTTGTGCATTGTCAGTCGTGATATAAATAGGTACAGTCATTATGTAAAACAATATGGAGTTTCCTCCAAAAATTAAAAATACAACTACGGTATAACCCAGCAACTCTATTACTGGGTATGTATCTGAAGGAAAAGAAAGCATTATATGAGGGTTGTCTGCACCCCCATATCCACCGCAGCATTATTTACAATAGCGAAAATATGTAAACAACATAAATGTACATCAGCGGATGAATGGATTATATATATGAATTAGCCATGAGAAAGAAAAAAAATGCTATTTGTGACAACAAAGATGAACCTTGAGGGCATGCCAAGTGAAATAAATCAGAGAAAGACAAATACTGTATATCTCTATCTACAGAATCAAAAAAAAAAACTGAGCTCAGAAACAGAGTACATTGGTGGTGGCTGAGGGTGGGGTGATAGGGGGGGAAATGGGTGAAGGCAATAAAAGGGTACAAACTAACAGTTATAATATTAGATGAATAAGTTTTAGGGATCTAATGTAGAGTGTGGTGATTATAGTTAACAATACTGTATTGTATACCTGGAAGTTGCTAAGAGAACAGATCTTAAAAGCTCTCATCACACATACATACCCAAATGCACACACATGCATGTATATACAAAAGGTAACCATTCAAGATGACAGATGTGTTAATTAGCCTTATTGTGGTAATTATATCTTTATTTCCATGATGACATGCATATATATTTGAGAAATCCAAGAAAAACAATGAAAAAATTAAAAAAATGTTTAGAAAGGTGGCTACTTATAGAATTCATATATGGAAATCAATGATTCTCCTAAATACTAACCATATTCAATTATAAAATAAAAACTAGAAACAAACCCATTTAACATGAAAAATATGACAAAAATAACTACCTCAGAATAAAAGCAAGATTTCTGTAAGACATGCAATTTGTTTTCAGGACAGATAAAATCACTATTCTAAGATTTCTTATTCTGCCTAGATTAATCTATTATTTTAATAATATTCCAATTAAAATACTAATAGGATTTTTTTTTTGAGAACTTGAAAGATAATATCAAAGTTCATCTGGTAAAAACATGTAATTACCTAGGAAAGTTTTGAAAAAAAGGAGTAAGAGGGAATTAGTTCTTCCAGATATGAAAAACATTGTAAAGTAATAGTTTAGTTCCACAGAAGGAATAGACAAATAGAAATTTGTATAATAAAGAATCCTGAAAAACACTCCAATATACATAAGATTGTAATCTATGATAAAAGTGACATTTTAAGAATAGATTATTCAATAAAAGCTGCTAGGACAGTAACGAAATTTCAGGTGATTTAAAGATTTAAACACAAAAATTTTTATTAAAAAAGTTAGGAGGGGATAAATTGGCAAAGTATAGAGGATTTTTAAGGCCATGAAAATACTATGTATGATACTATGATAGTGGATACATATCATTATACATTTGTCCAAACCCATAAAATGTACAAAACCAATAGTGAATCCTAACTGTAAACTGTAGGCTCTGGGTGATAATGTGTTAATGTTGGTTCATCAATTATAATAAATGTACCATTGTCGTGAGGATATTGATAATGGGGGAGACTATGCATATTTGGGGCCAGGAGGCTATGGGGAAATCTGTGTACCTTCCTTTTAATTTTGCTGTAAGCCTAAAACTGATAAAGCTCCTTGACAAAAATTAAACCATGATGGTGGGGAGTAAAAAATGATGTTATGTATTTTGTCATCTTGGACATAACTCTAGAAACCATAATAGAAAAAGATGATTATTTGATTACATCAAAATTTAGAATTTCAGTATAGGAAAAAGAAACTAACATAAACCAAGTTGAAGGGCTAATTAAACTACAGAAAAACATTTGGAACACATGAAAAAAGGTACTTTTATTAGCATACAAAGAGCTCTTAGAAATCAATAATAAAGAGACAAACAGCAGAAAAGCCACTAGCAAAGAACAATGAATCTGCTTCATTTATGTTAAAAAAAGCATACAAAAGACATGTTTGTATGTTAGTATATGTGTGTGTCACATGTTTGTGTACATATATGTTAGTATATGGATAGAAGATTTCTAAAACGATACATAAAAAAAGTTAATAGGAACTTTTAAGAAGTAGAAATAGGATGGTTTCAGATTTTACTTTTATTTTAGACTTTTCTAATTTCTGATTTTAAAAACCATGAGTATATATTGCTTTTATAATTCAAAAGGAAAACAATATAAACACTTCACTTCTGAAGAACCCTAACAGTAGTAATATGCTGATGGTTTGACCCAATATATATTTATTTCTCTGGTCTCTCTCTTTACTCACTGACAGTCCCTCTCTTTACTCATTGACAGTTGAATTCTGTTATGGAATTAAAACATTTTGAAAAAGGGAGTGACTTACTAACACTCAGTAAAATAAGAAGCAGTAAAACCCTAGAGTAAGAGAAGTTAAGTAAAAAAAGATAG
Source organism: Macroglossus sobrinus (assembly GCA_004027375.1). Classification (NCBI taxonomy): domain Eukaryota; kingdom Metazoa; phylum Chordata; class Mammalia; order Chiroptera; family Pteropodidae; genus Macroglossus; species Macroglossus sobrinus. The sequence continues at coordinate 936,919 of PVKZ01000335.1, read as the reverse complement.
CTCAGTTTTCATTCTTGTTCTTAAACTGCTTTTAGAAATATACAGCAGAAAAAAAAAATTACTGCTGTTCTCATTTTGCTTCTTTAAAGTCAGATTTAGAGAGTTTTCTCAAGGAATTCCTTTCTCTTCACTCCCTCTAGGGCTCCAGAATCAATTGAATTGCATTCTCTAAGACCCACTACACTCACCATTTCTCTTATGAATGCTGCTTCTCTCTATCCTCAGCAGTTTTTTCTTCCAGGAAACTGGCCTCTCTCTTCAAGATGCTGGCTATTAATAATACCAATAGTAGCATCAAAAGCAGCTTCATCAGTGGCATGCTCAGTAAAGGAGTATGCAGGCAAGAAATAATGACCATAATGTTAGGATCTGAGTCTTACTCTTTAATATAGTAATTTGAGATATAACATATTGAATATTATATAGTGTTTTCAAGAAGATTGTCCTCAAACGTACTGTACCAAGATAAAATCTTTTCTAATACCATTTCTTTCTGAACATTTAAGGACACTGGAATTCTTACTTCATATGTGTTTACATTAGCTCCTAAATGGTAATAGAAACAACCAACACATGCATAAATGAAATATAATTATGTCATTTAATTGCCTCCATGATACTATATTGTAGCAATTATCAAACCTAGTGCATTCTATTTTTATTCATACCCATAAATTTATCTTCCAGTATGGTGTCTGGCACATGGAAGTTTTCAAAATGTATAGATGAATACTAAATGCAAAGAAAGGACTGTTGATTATTTACAAACATAGCATATTAGAGGTTTTCCAATTCATAAGAATTCCATGTCACCCGCATCCTATCCCTGATCACCACCATAACTACAACTGTCATACTTCTATGAAATGGTTGTTTACACTCATGGGAACACTATATTGATGTTAAATTCACCACCTAAGAAATCAGTCCCTTCCAATTTGAAATATACTCTGGGCCTTGGAATGTATACCTTTGAGGCAAAAGTACAATTTCTTAACATTTTCCCTAGATATTTTTACCAGTAATAGATTATTTACTTCACTATTACTAATGCACTTCATACTATAAAGTCTATAAATATGCAAATTATTGCTTAATTTGTATATGTATCTCCTTAAATCCCTTATTTTTCAGTTCAAAGTTTTCCTAATTAGATCAGCACATCTCTAAGTAAACATTCATTTCTAATTTCTGTGAGACACAGTCATTTTGATAAGACACAGTCTTATCAAAAATCCACAACTCTTGTATCATCTCCACTCCCAGAGAATCTGATTCAAGACCAAATAATACTCAAAATAACACAGCTAATAATTGGAAGAACTGAGATTAATCAGTAGAGATAGGGCCAAAACATCTATGTTTTTAAAAACCTCCCCAGGGAAAACAGTCAGGGTGAGAAACCACTACTCTAGTAATTTGATTCACAGTTTAGAAAACCAAATCCCAATCTCAAAATACATTGTCAACTGTTCATTTAACAATGTACTTTGTTTTTTACTCAGAGTTTTAACCTTCATTTGGAAAATGAAGTACAAATATAAACCAAAGCCTTAAATTCTTTAGTTTTTTGAAAAATTCTAGGAAATAAATATATTGCCACTTTCCAGCATTGTGAACTCTCTAGTTCCTATCTCTGTTTATGTTTTATATTAAACTTAATGGAAATATTTAACATGAAGGTATATAACTGAGTTAGCTTCAGAATTGCCTTACCTTCAATTAGCACTCCTTCTGATGCTGCCTATAAGCAGAGAGGCTAATTGCAATTTTCTTCATTCATTTTATAAACATTTATTGTGTGACTATTATATGCAAAGAAGAATTTGAAGCAGGTTTTACCTGCATGAAAAGTATGTTTTGGTAATTTTATTTGTTTCATGCAAGAATGGAAAACATAAGGACCCCACGACAGAATTTTATAATGCTTTACCTCTCTTCCCTTTCAGAAGCTCAAAGAGAAGAAAATACACATAAAAACCTTTTATAAGTGCTGAAATAAGAGTGTACACAACTATGTAAGTTTTATTACATGGAAAATCTGTGACAATTGTCTAAATATATGGGAGATGACCATAAGAAAGATATGATAAAAATGTACTCATGATCCATATACCTACATACCAAGTTATACATTAGAAGAACTTTACTGGAATAAGCAGTAGAATTAAAGTAAAAAATATATAGTTTATTTTAAAAGGTAAACAATTTTTCTTTATTTTAATTTAAAATGAATTTCTTACTCAGGAAAATAAAAAGTAGCCCTGTTTTGAATCAAGTAGAGCAGAGGAAGAACTTTCTCAGTTAATTTATAAAGGATAACTCGTAATACAATTAAAAATGCAAATGCCACACTATCTCTGTCTTTCATTTGCTGATACATGTGATATGGATACAAGCCTTTGATCATAAAAATGTAACCCTATTATTTGAGCTCTGATCTCAAGTACACAAACAACATAATAGCTATTGTTCTATAATTTAAAAAAATAGAGCTATTGAGTTAATGGAAAACAGTATTATCAAGAAACTGTTCAAGAAACAGTACTGCCAAATCATTATGAGCAAAACATGTACATCTACTTATAGATCATATATTGTCACAAGTAAAACCATCACTTTTCTAGAAGATAATTATTTTTAAAATTAGTATCTATACAGAAATAGAGAAGACAGTGTTATCATTTGAATTGTGTCTCCCCTACACCCCACAAAAAGATATATTCAAATCCTAACCTTTGACCTGAATGAATATGACCTTACTTGGAAATAGGGTCTTTGTAGATGTAATCAAGTTAAAATGAGGACACGCTGAATTAGGGTGAGCCCCAATACAATATGGCCATGTCCTTATAAGAAGAGAAGAGACAGAGAGAGAGAACCAAGTGATGAGGGAGGCAGAGATGAAAGTGAGTCTATAAGCCAAGAAATGCCAAGGATCGCTGGCAGTACCTGAAGCTAAGAGAAAGGCATGGAACAGATTTTCCCCTAGTGCCTTCAAAGGGCACGTCCCTGAGGACAACTTGAGTTCAGACTTCTAGCATCAGAAACTTTGGGAGAATAAATTTTTGTTAATTTAAACCATGCAGTTTGTGATAATTTATTACAGTAGACCTAGGAAGCTAATAAAGAGAACTGAATTGTCTGTTTACTTTTATTTTCCTAGTGGAAATATCAAATCAGTTTCCCACATAAATAAACATCTGATCAAAGTATATATAAAAAATATTTAATCCCAAGAAGAAAATTCTTGAGCTCTCTCTGCTTTTCACATGGAATAGTTCTCCGAATAATAGTGGTTGTTATAAAGTTAAAATTTTAGAAAAGGCTGTGAGTCCATGAACATAAAAGTAAAATTTCTTGAAATATTTGGAATATACATGGTTTTCATGAAACTCAAAGTTTAACAATGCTTGTTTTAAAAACTATATTTTTAACCATGATTTCTGGGTAAACTGCATTTTCACATGTTAATTTAAGCATAAACTTTTAAACTGCTCTTTGGGAAACGTCAATGTGAACAAAATTCAGTATTGGTACAATAGACATAATAACGTAAAACAAATTTAATATGAGTATAATGAACAAATCCATTATTTATTTTGCAAGCAATGCACTTAGTATGACAAAACCTGCTTTCAATCATTTTGCAGAAAGTAGAATAACTACATCACCTATTTATTGAAATTATGTGATAGGCAAGTGCTAAATATCTAAACGTTTTACTTATATTTTCTATATCATTTAATCCTTACAATTATATTATTATCATCATTCAAATTTTAAAGACATACAAATTATGGGTTAAAGAGAATCAATAATTTGCCCAAGGTCACACACAGCTGCCATTAATCAGTTTGTCTTAATCTGTTCTATGAATCTGTTATACCTATAAGTCATATATTCTATGTTCTATGTTGTCTTTCTAACTGCTCGAAGTTTTTACTATGATAATTTAAAAATACCTCTTAAAATATGGGAAATAAGTAAAATAGTCAGCATTTTCTATTAAAATTATAAATATCTGTGGCTTATTAATGACATGGTCATAAATAGAATGAAATTCAAGGAGAACAAAGGGCTGGTTCTCAATGTGGAATAAATATAAATTGGAGCTAAATTACACAAGATATGTTGCTGTGGTTAAAGAACAACTTAAGATCAAAATAAGATATGATACATGGATGAGTTAAAAAGGGGAATATTAGAGAAAGAAATTTGACAATAGGTTGCTTATGGAAAAGTATTGTTTATGGGAACTATTTCCACTAATTTAGCAATTTGAACTATTTTTAAAATTGTTAAGTGAATTGTATTAAAATAAGAAAAGACTTAAATTGTGATCAAAGTATAATCTTAGAAAAGTTTTAGAAACAGTCACTTAATAAATGTGTACAAATGGTTATAAGAAAAATCTTCCTACTCCTGAGAGCTGTTAAACTAAACTGGTTTGCTGAAGAAGCAGAGGAATCTATGTTTTTGAAGAGCTTTACAAACAGGAGGCATACATTATCAGCAGTTCAGAAAGGTTAGGTATGTCTCTAACAGAGGCAGCCAGTATGCATGGTTCTATAAAGCCCAATGACTGCATAATAATGCTATTCTTATAACAATGAGGCAAGGGCAACGCAGCTGTTCTTTCTTTTCTTAGGTGATCAGGATTTGCTGTCCAAAAGTTGCAGAATAATTTGAATGTAATTTGATGAAATTTTCCCCAACAGAAAAGCAAATATTAATTTTGATTCTAGTTACTGAAAGAAAATTCAGAAGCTCTACACTGGGCTTTTTAAACATTTATGATCTCCTTCACTTAGAAAGCATTCCTCTATGTACAACTTAAAAAGCAGACTCATTTGCTGGATAACCTTAGTCCTAAGAGTTGAATTAACATTAAATTAAAAATTCTGAGCAAATATGTAGTTTCTTTGCTTATATAATATGCTTTGCAAAATTCAATTTTAGTGCATTCTACTTAAATTTTTATGAGTTTAATTCATTTAATATTCATTTATTTTCATGAAGGTGGAGAAAGCAGATTCCTTATATTTATAATTTTTTTCCTTTAATTTCATTCCAGGTAAACTCTCCCTTTAAAGGGTAAAGTAATTAATTTCAATTTTGAAGATGGCACTGTGGTTCACAAACCTTGACTGATTGTTATTCCAGGAAAAGTAAGAGTAGCTATGAAAGTAACTAAAAATTCAATGAGATCTTCTGAAGTAAAATTCTCACAAAATATAAAGCTGTGAAGGATGTAAAGGGGCCCTTTCCCAAGATTTTGGAACATTTTAGAAACTTGTTAAAAACAATTGAGAAAAAATGCAGAAATTAAAAGCAAAAAAATAATAAATTTTATGGATAATATTAAAATAAATAGAAAATAATTCTAACTTCTCAAACCATTCAGTATTTGTAGCTATATGATATGTGTGTCCAAGATAGCCCTGTTTTCACACATGGGTATTTAATTTCTGTTATTTAAATTTTTATGTTGTATATAAGGGTGAAACATGTCCCTACACCATGAAATAGTTTAGGTAAGGGCAAAAGCAGCTTAGCCTAATGTAATTTTTGACATGCAACAATGCTCAGGAAAAAAAAATAAGGGAGAAATAGCTTAGCTATTTAGCTTTTATAAATTGCTATATTATAAATACTTTTTTATTAAAACATAATTCTACTTGTTTCTACATACTTAGAAATAGAAAAAACTCATATCATAAATATTTTATTGCTTGCCTCCAAAAAATTGTTGACATCCTTTGTGGCCATCTGTCAGGGTGATCATTCCTTTGTATTGATGGAATTAGAGAAATATCAGGAGTCTGTGAATTGATGAAGGAAATATTCTGTGCTCTTGGCTTCTGGTATTTATTTCCTTGGTCCTGTTAAAAAGGAAATAAAGGAAAATTTACCATTTTTAAACAGACGGCCAGTTATTCTATATTTCTTTAGATTCATATTTAAGGACATTAGAAAATTTTTATGAGGTCTCATTAAGAATCATAGAATTTTAGTCTTATACACAGGACTTGCTAAATTTATGACTACAGTTAAGAAATAGCTATATCAGATGACTCAATCCCGAATATTTTACACTATAAGAAAATGAAATCCAGAGAAATTAATTCAACCGATGTGAGAACCATTCAGTGACAGAGCCCGCCTAAGAAACCAGTTCTTATTACTACAAGTTCAGGGCTCTTTCCTCTAGTTGTTGTCCAGTAGGTAAAAAAGAAGAATCTCTGGAAGAAAGAATGCTATCAGGAAGAGCATTATCATGCCCAAGCTAATTTCTCAGCTGTAATGCTTAGAGAAAAATCTAGAACAACAAACATGATACTTTATTATTTAGATTACTAATTCAAAGCATAGCACTTGCTCGATGGATATCTAAGAGAGATTTTTTTTTTAAGTATGATTAAGAAACTATTTTACTAAAAATGACCAGAGACCATTAAATTTTTGAATTTCATCCAGTTATGGTCATTTATTTTTCTCAATCCTTAATACTATAATAACATATTACCTACATAGCAACAGAATGAAATGTTAAAAAAGAAAATTGGATTTTAGACATACCCTTGGTCAAACCCTTCAAAGACATCCCATAATATTTAAGATAATATCCAATGGCTTTATCTTGCCTTAGATGATTGGGCCCCTGGTTACCTCTAACAGCCTATTTGATCACTCTTCCCTTGGTTGGTATTCTACAGCCTTGCAGCCTTGTCATTCTTCCTCAAATATGTTAACACACTTTTGGTCTTCAAAAGTTTTAGAATCTGCTCAAATGTCACCTCCCAGTCTTCTCTTACTATTCTAGCTAAACAACTTCCCCACCCACCAACCCTGCCCCTAACCCTAATGGCCCTAACACCCTTATCTGCTTCATTTCCATTCACAGTATTTATAATTTCTAGATATATACAGCCCAACATAATCCCAAGGGAGCCAGATGTATTTTCGAATTATTTGAGCTTTTGAAAGTAATATGGTAAATGTACTGTAATTATAGAATATGCATCCTTCCACCTCTCAACATGAGAAGTCTAGGAAAGCACATTGTATAAGTACCGTGTGCTAACCAATTGAGCCACTGGAGATCCTAGGAAAGCATTCTGAAATAAAATATGTTAATATCTATAGCAAAAGATGTAAACATTCTAAGTGTTATTTTAGAAGAAATAAATAGCCTCACAGTTTTACAACTAAATGAATTCAGATTTAGGTTAGATTTTACTACTGTATGAGTAGCAAACCCTCGATTTCAGAGCTTTTTGATTTGGAATTGCAGATAAGGGATTGTGGAATATACTACATATTATTTGTTTCTCTATAATGTATGCTCACAAGATAAGAGATTTTTTTTTTTTGCAGTGCCTAATACATAATAAGTACTCAATAGTTAAATGAATGAATGAAGGCTTCTGTTAAGGATTACCCACAGACTACTGATCAAAAACTAAATGCTTATTGTGGTATAACAGTGAGATCTCGTGATTATACTGCAGAAAAAATCTCACTGATAAACCTCTTTTTTTACAAATAATGAAAATGAGGATCAGAGATTGAGTAATTTGTCAAAACTTTTACAGCTTGTTAAGTGGTAGGGCAGAAGTCATGCAAGATTGGCCCAAAGGTCTACCCTCTTAAACCTTATGCTATATTGTCACTACATTATACTGGCAGTCTTATATGATATAAAGCCATTTATTCATATGGCAGTAGGTGATCTGGCACATATTAAAATTCATAATTGTAAATAAAGTCTAAGTGTCAATGGACAAAGATGTCTTGCAGCTTCAAGGAAAATGTTTCATCTTGAGACATTAATAAATATAAATAAATGTTGTTTTCTGGAGTCAGATCATTAAGATTTCTCAAGGTGGTTTCCTAGTTTCCCTGACTCTGAACAGTAGCCCTCAGTGCAGATAGCTCTACTACATGATCCCGCTTCTGACTTTGGCTGACCAATTGAAGCACACATCTGTGATCCAAGCTTGATCGACCAGGATTCTCTTCTAGTATTTTGAAATTTGGACACATGAATGATACCCCCATTAATGGCTCTACTCTGGAGAACGCTGAAATCCCTAGAGCTACCTTTGGTCCTTTCCTTTCCACTTATCAATTCCATGAGACACTCCAGCATCTTCCGAGACAAATGCCCCTTTTGAATAAGCTTGCCCAAATTGGGTTTTCCCTTGTTGCAACCAAAAGAAATTTAACCAAAATAGGCTTTTAAGAAATTCACTGATCTTTTAGATATAATTTCAAAGTGTGGGGGAAGGAGTTCTTAAAGAGACCAAATAAAGCTTGTATTTGTTTTTTATTCTATTAATGTAATTTTACAATTTATAGTTATGAATTCACTGTCCTCTGATAGTAGCAAAAATTTTACCATATTTTAAAAAATAGCATCTATAAATACTAAAGGATTTGTGGATAGAACTATATTTTAGTAGAGCTAAATAAAGTAGATTTCCTTTGTAATCTTACATATTTTATGTATTTAAAAACATTTTATTTATAATAAGCTTTTTATATTCCTTTTGATAATAAAAGGCAAGTGAACATATGGGATTACTTGTGTCACTGATTCACTCAGAACTATTTATTCAGTCAGTACCCAAATACATTCCAGACATTGTTTTGGGTATTGGAGAGCAGGGACAGAACAGACAAAGTCTGTGCCTTCATAGAGTAGTGATAAGAAAGAATATATGGACTTGGTACATCTATATAGTGAGGAATTTAAGAGCAGTTTAAACGTGTGGATGCATGGAAGCAAAATGCCTGTAGAAAGTTTATATGCAATCCTTAATCTATATCTAATCTTCAAGAAGGATATATCAGCAGTAATAGGGAGACCTACCAGAAATCAAATGTAAGAGTAAATAATAAAGCGTATCTATCACCACAATGTTATACTTTTTACTTTACTAGTGATTTCATATCTATTATTACAATATAACCTCTTACTACTTCTTCCAGATGAGAAAAAATGGAGCATCAGAGGTTTGAGAAACTCAAGTACTTTGAATAGTGGCAGAACCAGGTACAGCCTGGTTTCCAAGTTCCCCAGTTGCATTATATTACACTATATCATCTAACAAAAGACAATTAGTTTTATAGCCGACAGCGCTGAAAAATTTTTTTATTTACTTTTGTGAGCTACTTGTGAGGCGGGACAAAGCAGCAACATTACTGGGGTCACAAAGAAGCTGTTAATAACAAATTGAACATTTTTTTGTCAGCAGGCATAAGCACAATCAGTAAGAATTTTGGAACAGTGTGGCAGAATTGGTAGGGGAGGAACTTAAGAATGTATTATTAAAACAGATTTTCCCAACTAGTAGATTTAACTATCTATAGCAGGGGTTGGCAAAGTTCAGCCAGCAGAACAAATCCAGTTTGCCACCTGTTTTTGTATGGCACCCTAGTTAAGAATGGCATTTACATTTTAAAATGGTTCAAAAAGCATTAACAAAATTATGACACCTGAAAATAACATGAAACTCAAATTTCAGTGTCCATAAAACTGGAACACAGCCATGCTCATTTGTTCATGTATTATCTATGAATTCTTTCACACCTCAACAGCAGAGCTGAGTAGTTCCAGAAACCTGCCAGCCAGCAAAGCTTAAAATATTTACTATCTGGGTTTTTATGGAAAAAGTTTGTTGAGCCTGGATATAGAAGGTCAAAGAATTTTATAAGGTAATATTAAAAGTATAATTAAAAAATTTAATAACTGCATAGTTATATAAATATTTCTTCTTTTTAAAAAAAAGAATGATTTGAGAGCACCCAAGGCATCTAAATGAATATCTTAGGGGCCTGAGAAGCATGCTTATATCTCAGCCACTCAGTCAGCTGGTCTCTTAAATTACCTCTTTGACACCATAGCGTTTGAGATTGTTATAGAGGTTTGAATTTCTTAACTATCAGTCATACATTTTAAAATTTACTGTCACATTGATTGATGGTTAAAGAGAGCAAGCACAAAGAAACTTCTGGTGACATAATTCATGAGGAGCTTAAAAATCCTATGCAGACTGTAAATTGGCCTTAAGACGACCATCATCAAATTTATAAGTTGCATTTATCGAATCAAAAGGAACCCCTGGAAGTCTTAAATACTTTAAAATCATAATTAAAAGCATATGACAATTGTATCCAGAATTTTATTATGCAAAATTATCTATTTAGAAATTAAAACAGCATAAAAAACAAAGAACTCCAAAAGATCATAAAAGGCAGTTTTGAACCATACTTGATGCTGTAACTTACTTTTCAATATACATTTAAATACTCAATTGGCCTCAAAGCCAAATATGATTTAAAATATTATCTAAATTGTATATTTACTGTTGTCAAATGATTCCCCCTCACTTTAATTTAAAGTAAATTAAATAGATCACTTACCAGAAGTGAAAATAGTCTCTCATTTGAAAGACTGTATTTTCAGGGATCATTCTATAGTGTGTTTTAAATGTCTCTATTATACAAAATAAACATAAGATTATATTTATGATAAACTTTATAATTCAAATTTATTTTCCCTTTGTAACTCACCCATTCTTTCAAGCTTTAAATATATATGTTTTATTATATATACATATATATACATACACACACACACATATATGTAAAATATATATTAAAGCCACCTTAATCAGAAAAAAAACTTTTAATATTGTCTCCTACCAGTGCTTCTATTTTGACTTTTTTTCATTTACTCCTTAGAAATATGTCTAAACCTTATATTGGAGTGTTGTTGTTTATTTCCATAGCTTTCATCTTCTCTTGCATTGTTTTAATTTTTTTTGACTTTTTCTTTGAATTCTGTGAGAATTTCTAATTTTTTCTCCTCTAGTTCATTAAAATGATTTCCTGGAGGTCAATTCTGTTTTTACTGACAAGAGTTGAGAATGTAAAATTATTTTTTTAAATTTTAATTTTCTTTAGTCATTTTTAACCTTATATATCTCATTGTCTTTACATTTATCTTACTGTTTTTTATTCTCTCTGTTCTCCCCTTATAAATGTCTGCTTCTGTTTCAAATAACTACATCTTCTTGCCAATTCTTGTGATTGCAAACAGTATTCTAAATATGTATGTTTTTGCAACTGATATTTAGAGATAAGTTATTTCTCTGAATGTTCACTATAGAGGTCCAATTATTCTTAATTTGCAATCTTATTCGTAAACTTTGTATAATGATACAATTTTTAACAATAGTTTCCTGATATTTTTGTGTTCAAAAACAATGACATCTTTTTGGAAAATTTTAAGGTTTACTTATTAAAAAAATGTTGAGAAACAACTATTCCAAAAAATAAAAAAAAAAAGTGATAACATTTATTCATTCTACTCATTCATTCATTATATTTTTGGAAACAGATGAGTACAAACTCTTTGCTAGCCACTGGCAAAGAAGAGAAGTCAAGAGATAATTGACAGTTCCTGCTTTCAAGGAGCTTACAGCCAGTGGCTAGAAAAGAGATAATAAAATTAGATAACTTCTTTAATAGATGTAAAGTAAACTGCTCAAAGGTGTAAAGCTGCTGCTGCTACACTATAATCTAAAACAAAAATTAACTCAGTTCCTGGTGGTGAGAACAGAAGAGAGGGAATTAATGAGAGATATTAATAAGGTAGAATCCATGGGGCAGGTTGACCAATTCTATGAGGGAGGTAAGACAAATACTTTAAGTTATTATCAATAAGGATGCCACGTATTTATATAAGGAGAAGGTAAGCAGAGTCTAGTGAATATTTACCTGGAAAAAAGGATAAACTGAATATTCTCCATAGACAACCGAATTCTTCTTTCCTTTTATTTTCAAGATATTATATACAATCCCTCACCCCAAACTTTTTGGAGCCAGATGTATTTTGGATTTAAGAAATTTAAAAATTTTTTAAAGGTAAGTTTAAATCCATTACAACTTTTAAACATAAAAACATTTTCTTAAATATAAGTTTTTAATATTTAAAACATAGGTCATAGACTGCTTTGTACCAAACGATAATTTCAGGCTTCTTGTCACAGACAACTGATAACTAATTCTAAAAGAATGGACTCATAAATTGATGAATAGGTACACAAAATATAGGATATCCATACAATGGAATATTATTTGGCCATTAAAATGAATGGAATTCTGACACATTCTACAACATGAATGAACACTGAAAACATTATGCTTAGTGAAAGAAGCGAGACATAAAAAGCCATATAAGATTATATGTATAGGAAATGACTAGAGTAGGCAAATATATAAAGAGAAAAAATAGTGATTGTCAGGGGCTCAGGGAATAGAGAGTGACTACTAGAGGTATAGGTTGCCTTTTGGGCTAATGAAAAAGTTTAGAATTAAGTGGTGATTGCTATACAACACTACAAATATACTAAAAAGCACTAAGTTGCACAATTTAAAATTGTGAACTTTATAGAATGTTAAATTATATTTCAATAAAGCTGTTATTAATTTTTTCTATAAAAAGAATAGACTCATTTTATCAAAAAATAGTAACAGTTCTTCTGATATTTCAAATTAAAAATTCTACACACACAAAAAATGTAAACATGGAACACATATAATTAGTACAGATAAGTAAAGAAATGTAGAAAAAGAATCAAATAATAGAAGAACCATGAGTTGACCTGTAGTACGTCCTTACTTCAAAGATATAATAGATATTAACATTTTCAAACAAATGCTGAAAATAATCACAGAGAGTTAATCTGGCAATTTTCTTTCTGAATCCAAAGTCCAAATTCTGTTCATTCCAAATTAAGATAGAGAATGTTTACAAATCAATAAAAACCACTATAAGAAGATTGTTGTGAACAACAGTTTTTGGAAGCTGGAGAAAATTTAAAATTTAAAATTCAGATAGAAGAATAGAAAGATGGAGAAACTAGAATCCGTCTGAATTTGAATAACTTTAAGTTTTAACATGTAATATATATAGTATAGAGAAAAAAAGGAAGACGAAAAGAGACAGCAAGTCCATTAAAATCTATGTTCATTCATTTGAGTCCCAGACTGATGTTCCAGCAAGCTCGAGCTGAAGATATCACTCACTAAAATATATCAATCGGCTTGATGATTCAGGTATTAAGATTTGCTAAACAACCCCTTTTACTGTTAGATCACAGCTAGTCAGCAATGGGTAAAGAGAGGAGTTTACTTCAGTGATTGGGAATGTCTACACTTAATTTACAACTGCATAATATATTTATAAATATAACTATCTTATATAGTTAAACTACCTAAAAGCAATTTTTAGAGGATGAATAATAAAATATAAATTTTGTTTTATATCATAAACATACAACTGGAAATTTAGAAGAACTAAAAAAAGTACATATATATAGAAAGGAACCAATACGTTACTATTCATGAAAACAGTAATTTTATCCCATCTCATTGTAATAGGATAAAATTCTTACCACTGTTTACTTAACCATCTAGATCATTTTTTATAATTTATGTTTTATTTACATTGAATAATGTAAGTAAAATAAGTAAATTGTGATTTATAAATATAACATAATAATATGATTACTAGGTTTGAGTACATGACCATGACCTAAATTCAAAAAGCTCCCGATATTTACCCTAACATGTGGTAAATCATAACAATAATATTAAAAAATCTATTCTTATTTTGGACTTTTAATGTAAGTTTAATATTATTAAAAAGCTTAATATAAAGTATGAACTATATTTTGATTTAGGTATTTAGTGAAATTTGAGCTTTCCAATCATTTTATAAAGCCTGCTACCTCTTGAATAGTCTTTGTAAAAGAATTCGGTATGTTTGAAGTATTAGAAAAAAAGAATTCAGTAGTCTTTCATAAACGGTATACTCTTAATATTGAAGGTAGAAAGGGATGATGGGTAGGATACATATTTGAAAATAAAGTGCCAGTAGGAATTGATTTATATGAAAGTCAGTCTATGGGTCTTATTTAGGGTAAAGAAATTGGCTAATGCCTGCAGCTGGAAATAAGTAGTTTTATGGCTTTACTTTTCTCTTTGAAATAAAAAATGACATTACGATAACATGTAAAGATACAACAATCAAATAGTATTTATTAACTTTAAAGTCCATATTAGAATTTTAGTTGGAACTAAAAATCAATGAAAAATTAATGCCTTCCTTTAATAAGCAGCTTTTATTTTATATTTTTATTACTAAGTAACATATAAAACTAAAAATCTCAAAAACACAAGAACATATAATAAATATGTATAGCAAATTCAGCTATATGGATTGCTATGTTGACAATTAATTTTTGAAGGTAATTACAACAAGTACCTATTCATGGAAAAATCAAATGAAGAAGGTACAATATAATATGCTAATACCATTGAAAAGACAGAAGTAATAATAAGAGTTAAAATCACATTTGGATTTGCAAAAATTTGTATTAAAGATGTCTAATAAATTTCATCCAGAACATAACTGAAGATACTTAAGTAAAATTTAACTTGCTCCAAATAAATTTTTTATGGTAACTTACAGAACAGTAGCACTTGGTGATAATATTTCTATTAACTTCATAATTCACAGAAATATTTGCTTTGTTATTAGAAGTTGTTTTAAATTTACTATTAAAAATAATTAAAGAGAAAAGTTGGGGACTAGAGTCCACATAAGTATCAGATAGGCAAGAGGAATCTACAAACAGAATTGCAATAGTCGTGATGTTTATAGGCAACTTTTTTTCAAAAAAAGAATAAAAGATAACTAAAAATGGAAAAGAATTAGGTATGTAGCAAGATCACAAAATTGTTTCCAGTCATACATTTTAACAAGAAGAAATAAAAAGTCTTATAATTTTAGCCTATTAGTTACCTGGGTGAAGCAAAAATACAGTACAGTGTCTTATTTTACATCTTCACAATTATATGACAATGTAAATTATATACAATCAATTAACTAATGTGGCATAAGGAAAGGAAAGTTCTATTAAACTTAATTCTCCATTGCAGAATATTTTCAAGTCCTGACACAGGAACTAGCGACAGATGTGTACAAGTAGAAAGAAGCCCAGAATAACCAAAGTATATGTCATATGTATTTTCACCTAATATCCTCTTTCCTTCTGGTTTGCTCTTCCACTGCCTTTCTCAATCTCCAAACCTGCCTCATATTTCGAGACTTGGCCCAAGCCCCAAATTTTCCATAAAGTCCATCCTAACCACTCCAGTTCATAGTAATTTCCCCTTTCTCTGGATTCTTGGTTTAGACTCCTACTCATTTCAGAACAAAAAACTGACTTTTTCACTATCATGTAGATCATAACTAATTTATTTCAAAGTCATATTTTATTTATTAAAGTAATTCATAATCATGGTAAAATTCAAAGAGAATAGAAAGGTTAAAAAATAAATCTTATGTACTTAGAAACTCTTGAGAACTATGTATTCAGGAATTTGGATGTTTTCAGATTTAGAAAGGTAATCTGATGCACTTACTGCACTTTATCTAATATCAGTAGTGTCTGGACAGCAGCTAATAATTAAATACACTAATTTTTCTGTAATGAATATTCACACTTTGGTTTGAAGATAGAACATAAATAACTTCAAATATTCATAAAGAGTTTTTATTTTCCCCCCAGCTTTATTGAGATATAACTGACATATAATGTTTGGTAAATTTAGAGTGTACAACATGATGATTTAATACATGTTTTATATTGCAAAACGATTTCCACAATAAAGTTAACACATTTGTCATCTCACCTGATTACAATTTTTTTTGTGTGTGTGTGGGGTGGTGAGAACATTTAAGATCTATTCTCTTAGAAACTTTTAAGTATATAATACAGTATTGGTAACTATAGGCACCATGCTGAATATTAGATTCCATGAATTTATTCATCTTATAACTGTTAAATTTGTATCCTTTGACCAAAATCTCCCCATTTCCCCCACTTCCCAGCCTCTGGCAACCACCAGTTCTATGTTTCCATGAGTTTGGCTTTTTTTTTTTTTTTTTTAGATCACACATATAAGTGAGATCATGCAGTATTTGTCTTTCTCTGACTTATTTCACTAAGTTTAATTCCCTCAAGGTCCATCCATGTTGTCACAAATGGCAGGATTACCTTTTCTTATGGCTGAATAATACTCACATATATACACATATAATATATACATATTATATATGATGTATATGTGATATATATACGTGTGTGTGTGTGTGTGTGTGTGTGTGTGTGTGTGTGTGTGTATCACATTATCACATATATATTACATTTTCTTTATCTATCCATCCTTAGATAGCCACTTAGATTGATTCCATGTCATGGCTATAGTGAATAGTTTTGCAATGAGCATGGGGATGCAGAAATCTTTTTGAGAGAGTGATTTCATTTCCTTCTGATATATACCTAGAAGGAGGATAGATATGCAGACATGGGACTATATGGTAGGTCTATTTTTAATTTTTTTGAGGACCCTTCATACTGTTTTTCATAGTAGCTGTACCAACTTACATTCCCACTGACAGTGAATGAGGGTTCCTTCCCTTTTCTCCACATCTTCACCAGCACTTATTTCTCACCTTTTTGACAACAGTGTGAGGTGATATCTTGTGGTTTTGATTTGTATTTCCCTGATGATTAGTGATGTTGAGCACCTTTTCCTGTACCAGTTATGCATATGTATTTTTTTGAAAAAAATTTATTCAGGTCATCTGCCCACTTTTTATTCTGATTTGTTTTTGGGCTATTAAGTTGTATGAGTTCTTTATATATATTGGATATTAACCCTTTCTCTGATATGTGGTTATAAATAGCTTTTAAATTTGTGATGAAATTAAGTGAGCCCTTAACATTTCCAGGTCAGTTAGGTTTTGCCATCAAAATGTATTGAGGGAAAAAGAAACTTTTGGATTTTAGGGCTTTTTGCCTTTTAGAACTGCAATTATAGACCTGTACTAACTGTACCTATGGAAACATAATATATCACCACATACTTATAATAATAGATTGCATCCTTATTCATTCATAGGCTTCATTATGAAATACAATCTTGTACTGAATGACTGAAATCTATACAGAACACTACATATTTACTCTCACTAAGTATAGGTAGTAATTTAGTATCCAGAATTAAAAAGTCTCATTATTGAGTTGTTCCAAATTTGTGTGTATTTCCTCGAAGTAGCTTTACAGAGAATTCAGGTAATGGATCAGTGAAGATGTTCTATCAGATGGCATGTGGTGCATTCACTCTCTTGGTGAGACCTACCCTAATAATCCCATTTAATATTATAATACCTCCTCCTAATCCCAATTACACTGCCAATCCAATTAACCTTGTTTTATGTGTATTTTTTAATAGAAATTATCTTCTGACATTCTACATTATATATTAGTTTTTGTCTGTCTCCTAGCACTAGCATGTAAGCTCCATAAGGGTTAGGATCTCCATCACTGACCCCAAGCACCTAAAACAATGCCTGGTACAAAGTAGGCCCTCAGTAAATATTTGAGAAATGTTTTCTACTGGCTGAGTAGTCTTCCATTGTATATATGTACCACATCTTCTTTATCCAATCATCTATTGAAGGTTACTCAATTGTTTCCATGCCTTGGCCACTGTGAACAACATTGCAATGAATATTGACATGCATATATCTTTACAGATAAATGGTCAATTTTTTTTTTTCGGTAGATTCCCAGAGGAAGGATTGCTGGGTTATATGGTAATTCTACTATTTGTTTAAGGAACCTTCACTCTACAGCCATGCTACCCTCAAAAAGTCCAATCTCGTCTGATCTCGGAAGGGTTGGGCCTGGTTAGTACTTGGATGGGAGACCACCTAGGAAGACCAGGTGCTGTAGGCATAAAAAATAAAAAAAATAAGGGATTGTAAGCTGACAAGGTCCTTACAATCTGTGAGGTTAACCAAGGGTTGCCTTGCCTAAAAAAAAAAAAAAAAGAACCTCTATATAATTTTCCATAGTGGTTATACCAATTTACATTCCCACCAGCAGTGTATGAGGGCTCCTTTTCCCCCCAACACAACCTCTCCAACCAACACTTGTTACCTGTCCTGCTGATGATAGCCATTCTTACAGGTGTGAGGAGGTATCTCATTGTGGTTTTAATTTGCATCGCTAATAGCGATGTTGAGCATCTTTTCATGTCTGCTGGTCATTTGCATGTCTTAGGAGAAGTGTCTGTTCAGGTTTTCTTCCCCTTTTTAAGTTGTTGAGTTATAGGAGTTCTTTATATATTTTGGATATTGGCCCATTATTGAAGGCGCTGTTTGTAAATCTCCTCTCTCATTCGGTTGGTTGCCTCTTTGTTTTGTTGATGGTTTCTTTTACTGTGCAGAAGCTTTTTAGTTTCACATAGTACCATTCTTTTGTTTTTCCTATTACTTCTCTTGCCTTCTCTAAAATCAAGGTCCATGAGTTTAATACACGAGTTTTGTACCTATGTTTTCCTCTATGCAATTTATTGTTTCAGGTCTTATATTTAGGTCCTTGATCCATTTTGAGTTAATTTTGGTGTATGATGACAGATAGTCTAGTTTCATTCATAAGGTGAATCTTGAGATAATCATAAGCAAAAAAAGTCAGACAGAAAAAGTTGAGAACCATATGATTACACTCATATGTGAAATATAAAACAAAGCAACAAATGAACAAGACAAACAAAAACTTATATACACAGACAACAGTTTAGTGGTTTTCAGAGGAAAGTGGGGAGGGGGGAAGGTAGATAATGGTTCAGGGGGTCTAATATCTGGTGATAGAAAGAGATTTGACTTTGGGTAATGAACACAGAATAAAATATACAGATAATGTATTACTGAATTGTACACATGAAACCTATATAATTTTATTAACCAATGTCACCCCAATAAATATAATTAAAAAAATAAAGATGGGGAAAAAGAATAGACTAGGGAACTCCCTGTCTTTCCCAACGTCCCTGATCTACAAGATAGCAGAACTGTAGTGGAAATCAAAGACTTCTAGTTTGTTGCTTTTTAAACTAATGGAAGAAAAACAGATATACTTCATACCATAGCAAAATAAAAGTCTTTCTTTGGTTTGGTGGAACTCGCACTTTCATCTTAAAAAACAAAAAAATGAACAAAAATTTTTTCATTTAAGTTAAAAAGTTAATATATATACTTCTTTTAATAATTTTTTAAGATTAGAATATTTCATAAATTTCTCTCCCACTCCTGTTCTCAGTCTATCCATTTCTTATTCCTTCCCATGAGATAATGACAGCTTTGTTATTATTTCCTCGTGCATACCTACAGTGATTTTTTTGCATAAGTAAACATATATATAGAAACATTCTTTTCTTCACTATCTTTGAACCACAAAGGTAGCATCCTATACATACTGTAATTGTAATACTTTAATTTTAATTATAATTCAGTTGTAATTAAACAAATTAATAGACCTTAAATATTAAATATTTTTCTTTATTATAAGTAAATAATTCCTTTTTTGTTTTTAACAGCTGCATATTTCATTCTGGATATCACCTAGTTAAATTTGTCCCATACAGATGAGTAATTAGTTTCTCCATTTACTATTAAATATTGCGAATAACTATATATATGTCACTTCATAAAGAAATAAATCAGTGAATAAATTCTAAGAAGTAATGAACTAAGTCAATGGAAAAGGTATTTTTCGAACTTTTACAGATAATGCCAATTACCCTCCATATACTTTGTGCCAATTTACATTCTACTAGGAACATAAAAGAATGCCTTCATTCTCACCAAGACTATTATATTCAATATTGGGATATTTAGAAATTTGGATGGGTGACAGATAATATTTCATTGTGACTGAAATCTACTTTTATGAGGAGTGAGGTTAAAATTTTCACATTCTTGAGAGCCAATCACATTTCTTTTTCTGTAAACGGTCTGTTCATGTCCTTTGTCATTTTCCTGACAGTACTGTTAGTATTTTAACTTGCCATTTTATACTTTTTAGTTATATTTTAGGAAATTTGACCACTTCTCTTTAATAAAAATTGCAAACTTTTTTTCAGTGTTTGCAGTTTATCTTTTGCTTGTGTGTTTTAAATGTAGTTAAATTTATTAATAATTTTCTTTTATGACTTCTAGATTTTGTTTTGAAGGTTTTTTTCTATTACAAATTCATAAGAAAACTCATGTTTTCTACATACCCCATTGGCTTCATATTTTACATTGAAATATTTGGTCCATTTCGAATATGCTTTGTTGTATGATGTGAGGTATGGATTCAACTTTTCTTTCCAGATGACTAACCAATTGTCCCAACAATATATATTAAATCTTTTCCCACTGATCTGTGATGCCATCCTTATCATTTCCAATATTCCTGAATTTATTGTTTATTGCTAGAGTTTACAACCCTGTTCATTCTATCATATCATATACCAACAGAGCCTTTTTTCAACAAGGGTTCTATGAGAGAATTAAACTCTAGAAAAATGATATGCAACTATTTTCTTAAATATCCCAAGTGGTACTTTCCTGATTCTCCTAGGATGGTATATAACTAGTATTCTAGATGCAAAGAAAGTTAATTCATCATATACAAAGGCTGAATAAGGGCCACCCAAAGATACTATGTCCTAATACTTGGAATCTGTAAATGATACCATATAAGGAAAAAGGGTCTTTCCAGATGTGAATAAGTTAAGGATTTTAAAATAGGGAGATTATTTATTCTGGATTTAGGTGACAGCCCTATGTGCTATCAGAAGGGTACTTATAAGATAAAAAGCAGAAGGGAGAAGGCAATGGAGCTTGAGATCGAAAAGATATGGCCATAAGCCGAGGAATGCTGGCAGCCACCAGAAATTGGAAGAGGTGGGGAAATGATCCCTCCTATCCTCTCCCCAAGGCTTTAGAGGGAGAATGGCCCTGCCAACACCTTGACTTTGGCCCAGTAACACTGATTTCAGAATTCTTGCATCTGGAACTGTGAGAAAATAAATATCTGTTGCATTAAGTCACTAAGTCTGTGGTCATAAGAAATTAATATACAAAAAAATATGACTAGGCTTATGGCAGAAAACCAAACAATATGCCTACACATATTATGACACTGGAGCTTAATTCAAAGTTATTTTCATATATATGAAAGTTGTCTATGTGGATACATTAATCTTGTGCCACAATATCTTAGTGAAGTCTCATTATTTTTAGTCGTTACTCAGATGATTTTATTTTGGGTGGCAATTCCAGGTATATAATCATATGATGCGCATGTAAAAGTTTTAACTTCTCTTTTTGATTTTTAAAAACTTCTAGTATTTTTCTCTTGTCTGGCTCCCTTCACCACAATGCTAAATAACAGACATGACAATGGGCATCTTTGCAGTCTTCTTGACTTTCATGCAAATGCTTTAAAGATAAAATAACACTTTTATGAAATAGGAGACATCTGGAATCCACATATTGAAAGGGCACGCCATGGGCCAGGTTTCTTCATACTTCCCTCACCCATATCCCTTGTTCTGCTTTGAAATGAGGGGAGAATAAACATTCCAAGTCTACTGTGTTTTTAACTGTTTTCACTTGTACTTGCATTTTTTTTTTTTTTTTTTACTTTATAAGTGTCAGTGCCATGTTATTTGGCTTGTAGATATTCAAAATTCCTATGTCTTCATTGTGAAGTACAGTCCTTGCATTAAAAACATGACTTCGTTCATCTCAATTGATGTTTATGTAGATTGATTCCTCTGGTCTGACTTAAGTATTTTGCTTACCTTTATCTACCTTATTTTTTACTGCTCTTTAGTTTTAACATTTAAAAAAAATTTTTGTTGTGTTTTTTGCAAATATATGAGAATAGAATTTTGCTCTATGATTCAGTCAGAAATCCACTTTTTAAAAAACCAACATGAGTTAAGCCCATTTACATTAATTTTTCTGTTGGCTGATTGTCTTCAGTAAAATGTTAAATGATGATTGTGACAGTGGGCATCTGATAAATAGAATTGGCCTTCATTCTTTTATTATTTTAACTTGTTTTCTTGTTTTAAAAAATTTATCATTAGCTGTTACCTCACATTTCTCTATGTGTAATTTCTATGTATATATCTCTATTCCAGAAGTTATGTTTATAATTATACCTCTGTGCAACTTTGTATTCACAAATCAACTTATATAATTTATATGTCTTTTATTTCTATATTCAAGATCTATTAGTTCATTTCTATAAGCAATTACAACAGCATATTTTCTATTACTCTATTGCACTTTTTCTTTCATATTTCAGTTAATATTTTTCAGTTTCTCTATGAGCTATCAAATCCCGCTATTACTTTTGTAATTTGCAATTTTAATTCATATTATATGACTTGGAAGTATTAAAGAAGAGAAAATGAACAAACTTACAACTATGAAAACCTGGGAGAAAAAGGGGAGAAAATAGGTCATGGTAGTGTATCATTCTATTTTTAGGGAATATAGTACTTATATTTTGTTCTTTAACTTTGCCACATTTGTTTTAGTATTTGTTTAGTCTTATTAAATCCTTCAATGCTTACTGCTTGTCCTTCTGTGACTTTTCCAGTTATTTTCATCTGAATGGCAGTAGTTAATTTTCTAGGAATTTTTCAAGATGGGCACACTTGAAACAATATTCTCCAAGTTTAAAACGGTCTATAATCTTTATACTTACAGACAGTTTGACTGAATGTAAAATACAAAACACTTTTTTCCTACAAGATCTTGTATACATCACTCCACTGTTGACTGCCTCTAAAGGCCTCATATTTTATAAAAGCATTAATTTTTTCTTTAAATATTTATTCTTTTCTACTATTTTGGGTTTTGTCTTTATCTCTCTCTCTCTCTCTCTCTCTCTCTCTCTCTCTTTCTCTCTCTCTCTCTCTCTCTCTGTCTCTCTCTCTCTCTCTGCTGGTTTAGTCTTTCCCAGAGTTCTTGCTTTATGGAACACAAATTTGCTCCTAGAGTTGATTGCTTTATTCATTTTTAACTCTTCTCTTTCTGCCTCTACGTCTTTCCATCTGTCTGTCCATTCTTCCCTCAGAAGAAAGAAATCTATAAATATATTTTCAGTAATATTAAGATTCAGATATAATCCCCAAATTCTAAAATAGGCAAAAGCAGCTGAGACCTGGCAGAGCCATGTGAGGGTAAGTGAGAAGCAGTCCTGAAGAAATGCAGTAGCCAAGAAGCCCTCAGTGTGGATCCTGGAAAATAATGGCCAGAAACATGCTCCGAAGGTGCATAACACCCCCTAAGTTGCTACGGACCTTTTTCTTGTAATCACAGTTATGGGAACAGAATTGAACTGAGTTGTCATGAGAATGAATTAGACTATCAGTTTTAGAGTAGAGAAGGTAGGGTCTACACAAAGAATACATAGACAAGGCATTTCTACAGGAAGTATTTTTGTCTGTGACAGCAGAGAAACAACTCTTTTGTGAAGACTGGCAAACCTGGAACAATACTTTGGAACTCCCTTACTTTCACTCTCCCTACTAACACACACACACACACACATACACACACACACACACACACACACACACACACACACACACTTTCTCTCTTTCTCTCTCTCTTTTAAAAACAGCTCCCTGGTAAAACTATCATATTCAGTAATGAATAAAAAGAGGAAATAGCATAGCACTGATAACAGAGATACTCTACGAAAAGAGGTTGAAAAGAATAGCAAAACATAGTACTGGTAGCAATCGAGCACCAGAAAAATATTACTAAAGTACACAAGGAAGAGGGTGGAATACTAAACGTTTTCATGTTTGTTAGCTATTAGCATTTCTTCTTTGATAAAATGCATGTTCAATGTATTTTCTACAAATGAGTTACATTTTCCATATTGAATTATTACCTATTAAGAAAATCAACATTTTCTTTGTTGTAGCTACCAAATAATAATTCTTAGGTTTTGAAGTGCCTTTTAATTCGTGGATTTTTAAAAATTATTAGAACATTTAGAGTAAAAAATTATCAGTCTATTATTTAATGGCTTTTAAAAAGCTGCTTTTTAAATAGAACTCTAAATTTATCATTCAATGTTTTATGAAGATGTTTTAAGTTCACAAATCACATCAATCCTATGCTCAAACCCACCAGTGGTTTCTTGTCACAGTTATAATAACATCTAAAATTTTAAATTCCTTAATATGACCTCTAAGACCCTACATGTCTGGCCCTTCTATCTCTTCGGCCTTACTGCAAACCACTCTTTCCCTCACTTTCTCCATACAGCACATGCAGTTCCTTGCAATGCCTCAAACACATAGGTCTTGCTGACCCAACAGACTTAAAAAAAAAAACAAAAAACTTCCAATTACTGTTGATACACAACCTTATACTAGTTTCAGTGTACAACATAGTGATTATACATTTGTATTACTTAAGAAGTGATCACCTCAATAAGTCTAGCATCTATCTGACAATATATAGTTATTACAACATTATTGACTATATTCCTTATACTATACTTTATATCCCCATCACTGTTTTTCATATCTGTCAATTTATACATCTTACTCTCTTCCTCTTTTGTATCTATCCCCTCAACTCCCAACCCCCATCTGGCAACCAACAAAATGTTCTCTGTATCTATCTAACAGGTATTATGCCAAGTTAAATAAGTCAGAGAAAGACAAATAACATATGGTTTCACTTATATGTAGAATATGAACAACAAAATAAATGAATGAATAAAAAAGAAACAAAACAGAAGCCAACAGCCTTTACATTTGCTGTTCCATTTTGCTGCCTGGGCCACTCTTCATCCAGACAGGGTTCCTGCTTCCATTATTCAGGAGGTTTCTGCTTAAATGTCATTTCCTTGGAGAAGTCTTTCCTTATCTCCTTCTCTGAAATAACAGTCCCAGCTCACCATTACCTTTTATCTACTTACTGTATTTAATTTTTCTTTTTAGAACATGTCGCCTTTTGAAATGACCTTATTTAGTTATTTACTCATTTATTGTTTGTCTCCCATAATAGGTATTAAAATTCAAGAGGGTAGGGACTTTGTCTCTGTCACTGTTTATGACAGTGCCTCAAATAATCTCCAGCAGATAGTTGGTGCACAAATGTATTTTGCAAATGAATAATGTTTCCAATGTTAATTTAAAACATTTAAAACAGCTAGAAAACTGCCTCTATTAGTAAAAAGAAAGCGTAAGAAGGCAAACTATTTAGATCAAAAGTTTGCTTTAGAAGTTTTATTTTTAAAGATTTCTTTTATGATGTGCTAAGTATTTTCAGAGCTCATCAGTACATGGATAACATAACATTTTTTTCTGTGGAATATAATATTTCTGATGGAAAACAACTTAAGTTTGATTTACACTTGCCTTACATGCTACATTTTTATAAAAATTTAGATTTTTATAAAATCTAAGAGAAATTATCTGTACTAGACTGCAAAATTTCTGCCTTAGTGTTGTTTAGCTTCTAGTGCAGGCACACAATAAATACATATATTACATAATGCATTAGAATATTTAAGTGTTATGGAAATGGAACAGGGTTGCAATTTAAAATAGGATGGTCACATAAGCCTTATTGAAGTGACATTTAAACAATGTTTGAAGAAGGTTAGTATACTATCAGTATAGTCAAAAGAATGTATTTCAGGCTCAGAGGCAATTCTAGAAGAGGACGTTCAAAATATTAAGGAATGTTAGCATCATAAGATAAATATACAATCTCCCAAAACGATTGTTGGAGGATTTAAAATTCAAAAGTCATGGAATGATATATTTAAGAGTCAAATCAGTTTACTTAGTCATACTTTGTATACTGTATATATCTTTTTTGATCAAGTAGACAATACATTATAAAAAATATATCTGTAAAAAAATCCATGGAATCTATACTAATAACAACCTTTTCCCTTTTAAAAACATTGGTCCATTTATTTTACTATTTGTTGCTTTTCTTTTTCAATCAGCTACTAATTTGTACTTCTTTAACCCTTCACCCAATTCTCCCAGCCCCCCAAGTCCCCTCCCCTCTGTCCATCACCAAATTGTCCACTATATTTGTGAGTCTGTTTTTGATTAGTTTGTTCTTTTTATTCCTTAAATTACACATATAAGTGAAATCCTATTAGTGTTTATCTTTCTCTGACTTAAATACCTTCTAGGTTCATCAAAGCAATATCTTTTTCCATCCCCTTCCTTTTCATATGTAGGGATCTTGTTTTCTTATCCTTTCAGCCACTCTATCTTTTGGTTGGAGCACTTAATTCTTTTCCATTTAAGGTCCTTATTGATAGGAATGTAGTTGTTACCATTCTTTATTCCTGTTTTTGATACATGTTTTTTCTTCTTAAAGAAGTTCCTCCAACATTTCCTGTAATACTAGCTTGGTGGTGATAAATTGCTTCAGCTTATTTTTGTCTTGGAAGCTCTTTATCTGCCCTTCAATTCTAAATGATAGCTTTGCTGGATGAATTCTTGGTTGTAGATCCTGGGTCTTCATCCTGTCGAATATTTTTTGCCAAGCCCTTCTGTCCTATATAGTTTCTTTTAAGAAATCAGCTGCCAGTTGCATAGATGTTTCCTTATATGTAATTTTTTTTTCTTGCTGCTTTTAATATTCTTCCTTTGTATTTAACCTTTGGCATTTTAATTATGATGTGTCTTGCTGTTGGCCTCTTTAGATCCCTGATTTTTGGAATTCTCTGAGCTTCTTGGGGTTTTATGTTCATTTCCTTCACCAAGTTAGGGAAGTTTTCCATCATTATTTCTTCAAACAGCTGTTCAACAACTTGATTTTCTTCAGTTATACAGATCAGACGAATATTACTTGGAGACTTAACAGTGTCTTATATCCTCCTTAAATTATTTTTATAGTCTTGGCATCTTTTTTCTTGCCATTCTGATTGAGTATCCTTATTGGCTTTCCTGTCCTCTAGATAAGGCATTTGATCATCTTTTCTTTATTCATTTTGTTCGTTCCTTTGTTTATTCCATTTAATATACTTCTCATCTCAGATAATGTATTCTCCAATCAGTCTGGTTCCCTTTTATGATTTCCATTTCCATTTTTGTTGAAGTCCTCACTAACTTTATCTACATTTCCCATAAGTTAATTGAGCATCTTTATAACCAGTGTTTTGAACTCTGCAGCCAATAGATTACTTGACTCCATTCTATCTGGATCTCTGTTCTCTTCTTTCATACAATTTCTGCTTCTTTGTCTTCTCATTTTGGCTGCCTTTCCATGTCTGTTTCTATGTACTAAGCAAAGATCCTAAGTCTCCTGGTCTTATAGTGTGGATTTGTGAAGTAGGTGTCCAGTAGCACAGTCCTGAGAGGGGTTCAGCTGCAGGCCAAACTTAGCTCAAG
Source organism: Macroglossus sobrinus (assembly GCA_004027375.1). NCBI lineage: Eukaryota > Metazoa > Chordata > Mammalia > Chiroptera > Pteropodidae > Macroglossus > Macroglossus sobrinus. Next base: position 909,538 of record PVKZ01000335.1, on the reverse strand, counting down.
CCTCTACCCCTCTGAGGCCACCTGTTAAGATTCAGCAAGCAATCCACAGATGTTGTTCTTATAGTTGCCTCAAAAGGCCACACCAGAAACCGAAGCCAGCTGCCTCCAGTGTAAGTCTCAACAAGGAGAACCTGACTCACTGAGAAAACGCATGGATGTGGCGTGGGTGGGGCCAGAGTTGGGGAGGTGGAATCCTTTGGGTGAAGTGACCTCTGTTATCAAGTTTGATGACATCAGGGCTATGGCTGCGCTGTGTCCAGGCACTGGGAATGGGGAGGGCTCAAAAGGAAAGAAGGGATACTGCTGGCACTCCTGTACCGAGTGAGTCTCACCTCGGCCTTCACTCTGACAATGTCTCCCTTTGAGTCTCTGGTGCCCCTTGTGTGCAGCCAAACAGACACTGGAGCTCAGAGCGAGCAGGTCTGTCACTGTGAAAATTTGCTCGCAGATGCGGCCCCTTTAAGAGGTGTCTGCCACTGCCCCAACCTTCTTTTCACTCAGCCCCTCCGGTTCTGGATGGGCAGCCCCGCGTCCTTGCCCCATCCTACCTTCTGCCATTACAGGGTGCTTTCTTGAATTTCTACGTAGTTGTTAAGGCTTGTTTATCTAGATTCCAGATGATTTTTCCTTACTTCTGCTCCTTGTTTCCACCACAATTTTGATTTGGTTGCCAGAGGGATGAACAGATCCCCTATCATCTATGCCATTTTTTCCGCTGTTGCTTTTCTTTTAATATCACAATTAAAGGTATGAATTAATACTAAAATGCATTAAGATTAAAATCACCATTAGAATCCTCATCTAATATAGTTCACAGCATGGTGCTTTCTTGAAAGAAAAAATAATACCATAGAAGAGCATTTTAATTCCATAGTGGAAGATAATTTTACTATTAAGCATTAGAAAAAAATCATCATATAAATGTTTATAACTTTTATATGACAAAATCAAATAACTATGAGATAAATTTAACAAAGTTCTTATATCTAATGTAACTGAAGAAATTACAAAAACATAAAATCATAACTTCTTTATATAGAAAAATCTAGTTACTCAGCATTCTCTGAGTGTTTAAAATAATAAAAAAAACCAAATCAATGCTTTATGTGCATTATTTTACTTATTCCTTATGACAACCTGAGATGAGTAAAAGTCATATCCCCATTTTATGGATAAGGAAGCCAAAACAAGAGACATTGAGAAACAATGCTACGTATTCAGGGGTGAAGCTGTAATGAGACCACAAGGACCCAGGAAACTGTGGTGCTAAGCATGGAGAATACAATAAAACAAGGAAACTAAACAGACTGCCTCTCTTTCCAGAATGTTACTCTCATATAGTTACAGGCACTATAGAAGAGAAAGTAGTTTTTAATGGTGGTGCAAAAAGATTTTTAAATACCTAATCATAATTACTTTTACAAGGGTTCACAGGTTAAGGCAATATAAATGAAATCAAAGTGAAAAGATCTACCTTCTATGTAAATTGAAAATAGTGAAAATGAAAAATTACCTCCTAGACATTCTTTCTCAAGAAATTCCTGGAAGACCAGCTCCACAAAAATGTGAGAACAAAACCTTAAAAAAAAGGTTTAAAAAATAAGAGTTTCAACACAGGAGAGAAAAAAAAATTCATGAAAGAGGAAGAGAGATCCCAGAATGATACCTGTGCTACCAGGGATGGCAGCCAGGCATATTGCAATTATGTGATTCAAGAAGTTGAAGACTATCATCATCAAGATTCCTCACTGGCTATTTTAATGGCTTTTCCTCTCTTCTCTCTCTCTTCCTCTCCCTCTCTCTCTCTCATTTCTTGACCAGTCTAGCAAGAGATGTCAATTTTATTAATATTCTCAAATAACCACTTTGCTTTCATTAATTTTCTCTATTTTTTTTTGTATTTCCTAAATACTGATTCTTGCTTTTATATTATTTCCTTGTTTCTACTAATTTAATTTGCTTTTCTTTTTCTTAAAATTATAAATTTCTCTCTAAGCACTGCTTTAGCTACATTCCATAAATTCTGATGTGTTTTATTATTCAGTTCAAAATATTTTCAAGTATTCCTTATGATTTCTTCTTGACTCATAGGTTATTTGGAAGTGTGAAATTTAATTACCAAATATTTGGAAATTTTTCATATTTTTTTGTTAATCGGCTTGTAACTTAATTCTGTTTTTTACAGAGAACATATTCTGGATGAGATCAATCTTTTAACATTTACTGAGACCTGTTTATGGCCCAGCATATAGTCTATCATGGAGAATGTTTCATGCATTGTGGTAAAGAATGTACATTCAGTTGTTATTGGGTATATGTTCTATAAATGTCAATTAGGTCAGATTGAATTTTACCATTGTTCGAAGTTTCTGTTTTAGTTTATGATTCTACCAATTCTGGGGAGAAGAAAGTTGAAATACCTAATTATAATTGTGCATTTGTCTATTTCTCCATTCAACTCTATTCATTTTTGCTTCATATGTTTTACAGATCTTTGTTAGCTGCATACACATTCAGGACAGTATATCCTCTTGATGAACTGTCGTTTTTATTATTATACAATTTCCTTTTTATTTCTGGTATAGACGTCTTTCTTCTTGTTCAGATATCTGCTTTGTCTAATATTAACTTAGCCAGTTCAACTTTCTGATGATCTGTGTTTGCATGATATATTTCACTTGTAACCTTCCTGTGTCTTTATATTTAAAATGAACTTCTTCTATTTAGTATCCCAGGGGTTGGCAAACTATGGCCCAAGGGCCAGCTGGTTTGTTTTTCTGTAAATAAAGTTTTATTAAAACACAATCATATTCACTTCTTTACATTCTGTCTATGGTTGTTTTTTGAATTGCAGAAGAAGTAGCTCTAGAAGAAACTCTACGGCCCTCAAGCCTTAAATATTTACTATTTGGCCCTTTCATAAAATTTTTGTCAACTCCTGCAGTATGGAATTGTTTATGGGGTTATCAGACTAACAAAATATACCGATTCATTAGAGTGTTTAGAGAATTTACATTTAATACAATAATCATACTGCTGGATATAAATCTACCATCTAGCTATTAGTTTTCTATTTGGTCTATCTCTTCTTTTATCCTCTGTTCCCACACTCTTTAGAAAAATTAAATTTTTCAGTATTCCACATTATCCCCTCTATTGACTTATTAGCTATGTATCTTTACTTTATATCATTAGTGATTACTCCGGTTTAGATATACATCTTTAACTTATCACAGTTTACCTTTAAATAATACCGTACCACTTCCTAAATAATGTAACATTTTTATATTATAATTTCACTTCTTTCTCCCATTCTCTGCACTCTTATCACACATTTCACTCTACATATATTATAAACTCATAATACTTACTATTTTCATTGCTGTTTTTGCTTTAAATAATCAATTAATTTTTAAAAATTTAAACTAAAAAAGTTCTTTTATGTTTACTCATATAGTTCACATTTCTGGAACTCTTCATTCTTTTTTTGTGAATTGTGTTCTATCTAGTATCACACTTCTTCTGCCTTAAGACTTCATTTAACATTTCTTGCAACACAGATCCATTGGCAATGAATTCTCTTAGCTGTTTTGTTATTGTTCTTATTGTTTTGTCTGAAATGTCATTATTTTGGATATTTTTTTGCTGGATATAGAATTCTAAGTTTATAGTTTTCTTCTTTCAGGGCTTTACCTCTTGTAAGGCTTTCTGATTTTCATTGTTTCTTATGAGAAGTCAGTAAATTTTAAAAAGTAATTAAAAAATGTTTTTTCAATTACATTTGGCATACAAGAAATCAATAAATTTTTTATCTTTTGTTTTATATGTAATGTAGATTTTTTCTCAGCTTTTATGATATTTCTCTTTAATCACTGGTTTTCAGATATGATATGTCTTGGTGTGGTTTTCTTTTCTGTTCAGAGTTAGTTAAGTTTCTTAGATTTGTGAGTTTATATTTTCATCAAATGTAGACTAATTCTAGCTATTATTTCTTCAAATAGTTCTTCCTCCTGGAACTTAAATTACACATTTTTTAGACATTGAGGTGCCATTCTATTTTTTGTTTTTAATTGTCTTATTCTACACTTCAGATTGGATAATTCCTTTAAGTCCAATACCTTTATATCTGTACCGTCTAATGCATTGCTAAATCCAGTGGATATTTCATTTCAGACGTGGATATTTCCAGAGCTAAACAATATATATTTTATGACACATTTCAAAGTTTTAAAACCTTGAATATGTACATGATTTGCTTTAAAGTTTTTTTGCTAATTACATCACCAATGTCATTTCTTGGTATATTTCTACTGACTATCTTTTCTTGGTTTGAGGACAGAGTTCCTAACACCATCATGGTTTCATCAAGTATCTGGATTTAGTTATCTTCCCATCTGGTTCTATATTTCTAGTCTAAATTTGGATAAAAACTCATAGGAAAAACAAGGTAATTGACTTTTCCCAAACCTCAACAGCAAAATAATCTGTTATTTAATAATCACAAGTCTCTATTTTAATTTGAGCCCCTTCACCACTGTATGAATTTTTCTTCACTTATGTGAGGGCAATTTGATTTTCATAATGTTCAGATCCATGTAAAGTGTTTCCTCCATGATATTGCAAGCTTTTTGACAAAGTACACGAAAAACTTGTGACCATTTCCACTTTGTTTTCTTCAACTTTATACTGTTACTTTTGCTATACTTTTACTATACTACTAAACTGAAACTAAACCAGTGTTCTAACTACCAGCTCTAATCAACCTTTCCCATTCCTAATATTCTATGTGCCAAATGCATGATATATAACCATAACCAAGTAAGCAAAATACCCTGTTCATAAAGATGTTATAGTTAGAGACAAGGAAGTAAAATAGTCTATAGTACTTTATAATAGAGCTATACAAATAATACTAAATATCCACATATAAGAACCATATATGCAAGCACAGAAAGGTCAGGTAAGCCTTTTAAATAAACAGAATCATCACTGTGATGTCCACTATTCTTTACTTCTCTAAGAGAAAACTGTCTGCTCTTTTGTTAAATTTGTTTCCTTATTTGATAAGGCAATGAAAATTATATAAGTCAATACTTTTCCTTTTTTCCCCTTGATTTCACCCTTTCAGACAAAACTAAAGTGAACAAATAGAGACAAAAAATGCAAAGTAAATGCTTGACACATCCACCCCCCTGCACTTCAGCCGACTGCTTCCAATTTATTAAAATACATATTTGTTCTCTCACTTATTTGGAATATAATATAGAAGCAATACATGCTTATTGTAGAAATTTAGGAAATTACAAAAAAACAGAACAAATAAATTCACTCATAATGTTATACTAAAAGATAATCTCTATTACATTTTGGTGGACCTGTATATAAACATTTACTTTTTTAATGCATTATCTCAGAATAGTTCATTCTATGAATATACATTTATTTAACTTCTATTGTTGGACAATTACATTGTTTTCAAACGTCATGACAAGATAATTCTTTATAATACACTTAGAAAAAATTTCTAGAAATGTGACCCTTGGGTCAAGGGGCATACATATATGTAAAGCTTTAATTAGAGTTTCTTCCAGAACGATAATACCAAAATGCTGGATTAGTACAATTGCTGCATCCCTCTCCAAGGATCAAGTCTAGTAGAAACAATAGGGAGGAAAAGCCAAGAAAGAAGAAAACTTGAAAACTCCTAGGGATGGCAGGGTTGTGGAGAGGACCATTTTGAATTGATGAATGTCCTTGGACCTTGGAACCTGGGGATTCTAAGGCTATGGGAAGACAAAACAGAAAATAAACTACTATAGTTCCGCTTTTCTGCTTTGGATTTTTCCGTCATTGCCTTCAGAAGAAAACTGACCCCCTATCTGCAGGAACTCAGAGTGCTGTACAAATGCTCTCAAAAGTAAACAAGGTACTTAAAAAGTTGAGAAAATCAGGTGCCCTTCCCTACCACGTAAGAGCTGGTAAATCACAATCACCAGCTTTGGATGCTGCTTCTCCATGATGAAATGAGGGAGTGGGAGGAGATAGTGAAGCAGATTGAGATATCATTTTGTTGACTTGATAAATTATCAACTGTGATTTCTCAGGTGGACTGGGGCTTTTCTACCTCTCTCTTTTTCTCTGAGCTCACTGAGAATAACATGAACTGGGTACTAGTATCTCCCCATCTATAACACCACACAGAATAGCCAAAACACCCCAGGGAAAATGATCTTACAGGTCAAAATACAAAGACATTTTAAAGAGCACAACTATTTCCTAAAAAAAATAACATATTGGCATACAGATTCTAAGAAAAGCAGAAATGTTATATCTGATGGCCCCCAAATTTAAAATTAGCCTAATAAACATACTAAAAAAGATAAAGGAACTATTAGTAATGTGTAATAATAAGAAAACAAAGAAGCAAGCATTTATATAAGGTATGAAAAATCTAATACTTGACACATAGAGATTGACTAAATAGTAGAATTAGTATGAGGAATAAATTAATGAATTTTAAGACCAGTTTGAGGAAATCTTCAAAACTAAAAAAAGGACAAGAAAATAGAAAATATAAAAGACAGGCTAAGAAATTACCAATGCTAATATTTGAATAATAGGAACACAGAGAGAAAAATAAAAATATGAAGAAGAATGTATTTGAAGAAATGATGGCAATAACAGAATAAAAAGACCATGAATTTTCAAGGTATCAAAAATTCAAAATTTAGAGTTTTATTACAGCTATGCAGTCTTTAAATTATGAGGATATAATAATACTTTTAAGGATAGGAGGCCTCAGAAAACAGGTGTTGAAAAAATAATCAGAGAAAAACATTCAGAAAATATTTAAAAGATGTATAAAGAAATGCTGATCAAATTTCTTTACCAAGTTTGTTGTCTTTAAAAATAGCTAACTGCAAAAAAAAAAAAAAATTTGACTTCAATATTTTAGAATTTAAAGTAGATAACAGCAACATGATAGAGCTGGGTAAAGTGAGGAAGACAAAGGGATGACAGAGTATACAAGAATCTTTTTAGGAGAGATACATAAATATTGCATTTCTTTTTAAATTAGAGAGGATTAAAAAGAAACGAAGATACACAAATTGTGTAAGGAAAACCGAAGGTAGTAAAAACTCATTCAAATATATCAAAAATTATAATAATTATATGTTTATTGACAATTTTTTTCTTGCTAGAGGGTCTATAAACTTTCTAACTATAAATTCTATTCCTTTTTCTATTTGTTAAGTGAAAAAACTTTTAATTTTCTTCTGCTAATATTTGGTTACTATGAAATTTCAACTCTTGGGATTATAAAAGAAAAATCTTCCAGAGTTAATTACAATTTGGTATTACTGTAAGGACATTAGACCAGATGTTTGCTTATTTTTTCTCCAACACATACCTTCTCTGAACATAATATTTTCCTCATTCTTTTGTTGAAATATTTACCTTTCATATAATCTTGACACATGTAACCAGAAGTATGGCAATAGTTTTAAGAGATATAAAGAAGTCAATTCAGGACATTATTCACCTAGGTTTCTAGTATTATACGAAAGTAGAAAATCTTTGGAGTACAGGATTAATGTGGCAGTGAGAGTTTAAGTGAAGCAATATTGGGCAGACCAGAGCCCACAGGTCAGAGTTAGAGCATTGAATCCCTGGTTAGTTCAAAATGTGGGGTGAGCAATACATGGCTAAGTTACATGTGGACACCGAGATTGTCTAAGTGTTTCCTGACTCAAAGGAAACTGGGAGTGGGCTACACTGCAGTGGGAAGACCATGAGCTGTCATTTGTACCCACGGGAAGGGACCTGGAAGAAACTGAGTAAAAATCCTGAATAGACTACAAAGCATTAAAGACAGAAATAGCTTTCAAAGAAATCTCATAAAAATCCTCAAAATCAGATCGTTTATATAAATTTTAACAAACATTTAAGAAACAATAAATTCATACCTTACCAAGTTGTTCTAGAACGCAGAAAAAGAGTAAAAGCAGCCCATCTCATTTTATAAGGCTAGTATAATCTTAAATGTAAAGTCAGATGAGAAAAATAAAAATTATGGCACATTTACTTAAAAATGTAGTGAAAAAATCCTAAATAAAATATTTGCTAACCGAATACAATAATGTATTAAAAATAATACATTACAATCAAGTGGTATGGAATGTAGGGGTGGTTTAACATGAGAAATTCTAACTATATAATTCACAACACTAATATACCACAAGATAAATATCATATGATTATTTTAACAGATGCATAAAAAACATTTTATGGGGTTTAATAGCTATTTACAAGAATGCATAGCATGCTAGAAATAGAAGAACATTTCTTAATTTGGTAAATGTTATACTAAAACCTTCAACAAATGTTACACTTAAGTGAGAAACTAGATGCATTCTCTTTAAGACTGCATAAATAAAGATGCCCACTGTCTCTACTACTGTTTAATATAGCTCCAGAGAAATTGACCAAAGATATGAAAAAGAAGAAAGAAGTAAAAGGATAGGAAGGGTAGAAATAAAACTCATTATTTATAATGGACACTTGATTGTTTATCCAGAAAAAAGAACACCTATTAAAGAATAAATGTTGTGGGCAATGTTGTTAGAACAAAGATCAAGTTTCAAAACTTTAGCAGCATTTCTTTATATCAGCAATATACATCAAGAAAATATTTTAATTGAATATTTAAAATGTTAATATCTACTTAAAGAATATCATGCACAAAATTAAAATGTGAAATAATGGAAGCAGATAATTTTTAATAACTAAAACTGACAGGAAATGAATATCTAGAATATGCAACAAACTCTTAAAAACATTAATCAAGAGACAGAAACCAACATAAAAAATAAATAATGTGAACAAGCAATTTCAGAAGTGGGAAGTCGAAAGCCAAAAAAAGATACTCAAACTCATTAGTAATGAGGAATTCAAATTAAAACACTGACAACAAAACTGCACACACTAGACCAAAAATATAAAACTAGATGATGTCAAGGGTTGGCAGTGATGAACAGTTTACTGCTGGTGAAAATGTGGACCAAAGTATTTATCTGGTATAGAGCATCTGGTAGGACTTGGTCAAATAAACTTTAAACATATTCCTACTGCCTAGCAGTTCTGATACTGGGTATATATCCCAAAGAAATCCCAACAAAGTTCCATAAAAGGACAAGTATGAGGACATTCATCATGGCATTGTTTGTTGTGACAGGAAATTGGAAGTAATTTGGGTGGCAATTAGAGAAAAATATGGATAGTTAAAACATGGCAACTATAAACCATAGAATACAATGTAGCAGTTAATGCGAAACGACAATATGTATCAATGATAAAAACATAAGGTTAAATAAAATAATAAAGTAAGAAACAGAATAAGATACATAGCACAGTTCCATTTATGCACATTAAAATTTCATGTACATAAATGAGGAAGGGGCAGGGTTGAAAAATAGTTGAGACAAGCTCAACCATGAGATAATAGCTAGAGCTGAGAGATGGACACAGGGAGATACAAAATACTATTCTCCCTTTTCTTTTTTATTTATTTAAAAAATTTTCTTTAGTATATTTAAAACACACACACACAAAATAATAGTCATACTACCAAACTACAAACAAAAGAGAACAGTGCAGTAGATATTATTTTAGATTATCATATTAGAATGGTTTCTTGCGGGTTGAGGTCAGAAGAATGGGAGTGGAAATGACGATAAAAAAAATATATAAACAAAATAAGCACTTTGCATGGGCCAGTGATAACAGTGTGCCACAAACGGAAGAGTATGATTTACTCTATTCTTTATGCAAAAAGTCCATTAAAAAAACAATTCCTTTTTCTTTTCTTTAATCAGAGGATCTGTTTTAGACTGTGGAGATGAAGAAACTATAAAAATAATTGCCTAATTATTATAATTCAGAAAACAATTGAATAGCTGTTCAAAGTAACCAATTCACCATATATAATAATAGAAGTGATTTAAAAAATAAGTAATATCATTTATATTTTCATGAGAAGTCATTTCTGACAATAATATTCATCACAGAAAACTAGCAAAATCACTAAGCTGCTAACCACAAATTAAGGAGAAAAAATAGATTCTAAGTACTTACATTCTGAAAGAATAAAGAAAAATAGAACAAAGGGAAAAAATTCCCCTACCAGAGCTGTAAACTGTTGTATTTGGTTCACACATTGGCAAAAGTGGATTTTTTCCACAGGCAAAATTTTATGCTAATATTGAGAATTTATAACTTTTCAAAATCTGTATTTCTGGTTTCTTCTGAAAAAAAAAAACCCCACAGTGTATGATTTTACTGGTCTCTTATTCCCACTAAAAAAGGATTCTAGAGATGAACAGAAGTGTCCCAAATATAGGTCACATATCTCTAAGGTTCCATTGTACCCACCTGACACACACATTATTTTTTGCACTTTGTATCCCTCATATTTCACTCAAATTTTACCAAAATGTATTCACAAATTTACTTAGTAATGTAAGCACCTAATCAATCACTGAAGGCATGAACAGAACATGCTAAGTGAAAGGATACAGTAGGTCAAGACAAATCTTTAGGGACTCAAGAAACAGTGAAGAGGTTTGGTAGTCAGAGATAATACTATGAATATTTGAAACTATGACAGAATTTTTTGGAGTGGTCAAAGAACAAGTTCCTAACATGGTTACGAAACTGATTCATAAATTCATTAAAAAGAAAGTGTAGTGGATAGTAGTTTTTGTTTAATTATTTTTTCAAATTAACCTCTATTGAGTTGTGCTCACAGTTTGGATGAAAGCTACTTCATGTCTACATTCTTCTTAACTGGTTTGCACTCTTTCATAATATATCAATTTTATCGACTGCCTGTTGTACATAAAATCTGATACTTCCTGTCAAGATGGTGCTAGGGCATAAAAATTTGTTTCTGAATGTGAATAAATATGGTGGTGAGGTCACTTAGATAGGGTAAGTGATAAAAAGTAAGCAAGTTCAGCAAGTCCAATTACATTACAGCAACTGTTACCATTTAAATGAGATTACTTATGAGGCTATAGTTATTACTTACCTTGAGTTTCTATGTTTTAAATACCTTGTCTGTAAACCACATAACCTTCAACATCTACTTCCCACATGCAGAAATTGATATCTTCAATAAGCATCTAAAAGAGAAACAAGAAAATATCATAAATTTGACGTTATAAATAGTTTTATTTATTTTAAATATAAAAGCAGATCTTGCAATTGTTATTTATGGCTTTCTTTAGAAGAATCAGAAAGTTCTGTGGAACATATATTTGAACCATGTCATAAGGTTTAGCACTTTCTATAGTACTAATTTTATATAACTACTTAGTTTCTATGAACATTTTGAAAAATATAATTTAAAGCACATTGAGTCTGATGTCCTATATACATATATCCTCACTCTAGAAAGTAATTTCCATGCTCAAAACAGATAATTAAAAAAATGTTCTTGATTACATTTGAGTTACCTATAAAAGCCCCAATCATAGAAATCAACTAGTTAAGCATTTTCTCCTCATGAAAAGATCAAAATTTTATTCCCCTTATCACTGAAACTGCCCAGTCAGTACTTTACACCAACCTACTGAAATTTAGCATAGGTCTTTAGGGAGAAATTGCCACTCATAGACAATTGGGATTATCCAGAGAAAATGTTCTTTGTGGAAAGAACTTGATTCTGATTTCCTTTGATTTTTTCAATCAGCCAGAGACAAGCCATTAGGGAAACAGGATTTGGCGTCATATCTTTAGTATATGGTTTTGAGTACTATGAATTCCCAAGCCAAACATCAATAATTTTTGGATTAGCAACATCATTGTTCTTTTTGGTCATTACTGTAGATCTCCATTTCTCAATTACAGCTGCACAATAAAAACACTTGGAACTCTATTGAATAATAAGACTCAGTCTAATCCTTAGATATTTTGATTTAATTGGTATAATGTGGGGCCAAGGCCTAGGCATTTTTAAAAAAGCATTAAGAAAAGATATCTGTTCTTTAGGTAAGAAACAGTCTTACTCCAACAGTTTCTAGAGATTAACTAACAAGATAATAAATTAAAAAAATATATGGTCTATAAAGGTCTATGAAAACTACTGAGATATTTGCTAATCTGACTTCAAAGCTTCTATGACACACATAAACACACACAAACCTACCTCAAGAACTATGTAACATCTTCGATTATGTGAATGTAAGCACAACATGAATAAATCGTGGTTGTAATGAATCACAAACTATGATGCACTTCAGGACAAAAGGTACTATTTTAAAATACAGATTCCCGGGTAATACACCCAGAGATTCTGATTCAGAAAATCTCGGCTAAGGTAACAGATTCTCTGCCTTTTAAAGACACCTCTGGTGATTATAATGCAAAGGTCTACAGTCCTTGTAAAACAGTGCTCTAAGTATTCATGAACACTGACTACTAATTGACCTTTATTGTTTATAAAAAATTTATAAAAAATACTTCTTGAGTTTTATTCTAAGATTATATTTCCTATATTAAAAGGTAATCCTGAGAGTCACTGGGTAAGAGATAATTTTAAACTTGGAGTAAATAGGACTTCAGCAATAAATCAATGTAGATAAGCTAAAATAATGTTTATTGATTATATGTTTTGTAAGCTTTGCTATCCTCCTAACTGCGCAGGTAATCAATAAAATGTTTGTGGCAAAAAGACAAATCTAGGTTATTTTCTACAATGAAAATTTAACATAGAATCTCATATACAACTAGAAGCATGCCTTCAATATCTCAGATTGAAATTTTTTGTCTCTAAATTAGTATGTGTGGGGGAAGCTCTTTTAGCATCATTTGCTGTTTAAATACAAAGCAAATAGAAAGAAAGGAAAGAAAGAAAGAAAGAAAGAAAGAAAGAAAGAAAGAAAGAAAGAAAGAAAGAAAGAAAGAAAGAAAGAAAGAAAGAAAGAAAGAAAGAAAGAAAGGAAGGAAGAAAGGAAGAAAGAAAGAAAAGGAAGGAAGGAAGGAAGGAAGGAAGGAAGGAAGGAAGGAAGGAAGGAAGGAAGGAAGGAAGGAAGGAAGGAAGAAAAAACAAAGCCAATATTTTTAAAGCCTCTAATCATTTTCCTTAAGAATACACATGCACTAACATAACTTATCAAAATTAACATAAAATAGGTTAACATTTTCATTTTGAAAATTCTTATAAACAGGCCCAGAAATATTTCACAATAAAAATAATAGATTCATACACACATACTCTTCAGGTTCTTTCTGAAAAAAGAAAAGTCTAATAAATAGAGGTAAATATCCGAGTCTCTGCTATAAATAATGATGGTAATGTCAATATTACTAAAACTTTAAAGAAAACTGCACTTCTTTTCTCATACCTACTAGTTTGGAAATGTTCCCAATGAAGTATTCTTTCTACATGCTGCACATCTGCCTCTGCACTTCAGCTATGAAATGAAGTCCCACTGTCTTTCAGCAAGACTCTTGATCTTCTACTATCTGTCTCCCTAGCTGCCTTTTGCTCTTTGTCTCTCATCTCTGAGTCAACCAAAACTTGGCTCAAATACTGCTTCCTACTTGAAGAAAATGTCTATTATTCTGACACTAAAAACTTTCTTTTCTGACTTCTTACACTAATTAGTACAAATTACTTAGCTAACTAATCAGGTACTCACTTTTGGTCCCTTATTTCTATCTTTTATTATTATTTAAAATTTGGCATGTTTGTTTTATTTCCTCAACTAGATTATAATTTCTCAGCGAATCTTAGCTTGAAAGCATTTACTAAATATATGATGATTTTATTCGTTGGTCTTTCTAGTAATTGAGTATTATATTTCATAGTAACTGGTTGAGACACCTAACTTCTCTCTTTAGTAATTCTATTACTAAATAAATACTGTCCTAAATTCTGTCCACCAAATTAAGCGTTGTCTTCAGCCCTCTTGTAAGTTGGCCAGATGGTGTGACTTCAGTAAAAACACCTATTTTTTAAGACTTTTATTTTATTTTATTTTATTTGAAATAATTTTATTTCAAATTATTTTTAAGTCCAAAGCAACTAAAGTTCTCTCCCTGAAAGTTGATAATAAGCAGCTATTCAAGGTATTAACAATAAATGACATATTTTCATTACAGAAAGAAAAGGAAGCAATCCCTTTTTTCTCATATTTTCCCTCTACCAGTCTTCTCTAAAAATGTCTATTGGATCTGGACTGGTTATCTCTTCAGCTGGAAAAAATAATCAATCTGGGGACGGTAACTGGGGTAGGGAGATGGTGAACTAGGTAATAGCAGGGTTCGTCTCCTCCCAGGTACGCATTAAAATTACAACCAAATTATAAAATAATCACGTGGAAAATCACCTGAAGTCCAGCTGATTGTAACACTTACAGTCTAATAATATAAAGGAGCCACATGGAAGACAGGAGGAGAGGCAAAGTTGTGAACTGGGCTGGGCCTGCACCCATGGATGGTGGAAGATAACTGGCAGGGAGAGCGAGGCTACAGAGGCTCTCCTGGAAAAGGGGGTCTTGGTCTCATCTGAGGGCTTTTCAGCCCAGTGTCCCATCCCAGGGAAGAGGAGATTCCAATAACTCTGACTGTAAAAACCAGAGGGTATTCCAGCTGTCTGGGTGAGACAGAAGGAAACTGAAACTCTAGACACCCCTTTGAAGGACCTGCTGCACAGACTTTCTGACCTGCATACACTCACCTGGGACACCAGAGGTGGGTCAGAGGCTCATTTGAGATCCATAGCAAAGAAGTCTGCTAATATTACCTGGCGCCAGAACGAGGGCTGGAAGGGCAGGTGCCATTGTGCCTTAGTCTGGCCCCCTACCTGGTAATCTACAGACCAAGCCACCTTGATAGTGCAGACTCCTCCCATTGGGCAATTAGGAAGGGCCGGCCTGAGTGGATTAACCTACCCCACCAAACCTGCAGACCCCCAGGCCCTTTTGTTGCTGTATGGCTGCATCGCCCTGTGCAATTTCAGGGCCAAGCATTCCCAGCTGGAAGCCAGCACTGCGAGATGCATTTCTGAGATAAGGTCAGGCAGATCATTGCTGCCAACACAAACATGTGGGGATCCTGGGGATCCCGGGGTAGTCCTAGGCAGCAGCTGGTCTTGCTGTGATCTGGGACTTCTGTGGGAATGCACAATAGGTTACCAAAGTTGCAGCAAGACTGAGACTATATTGCTCTGACCACCATTGTCTCTCTGAGACACTATCCTACCCTATTTATGAATTGCCCCAGGTGGCCACAGCCTTGCCCTTCCCACCCTCACCCCCATCTCCCAATCCATATAGGCAATAAACTTTGGTTAGCACAGGGAGGGCACTGCAAAAAAATCAGTTGCAGGTAGACCTTTGCTGCCTGTAAGAGTTGCAACAGTGCTTCCAGGGAGCACAGGGGTCTGTGGGACCTCCCCAGATGGCAGCTGATCTCATTGTGACCTGTGACTATAGCCCAGGCACAGAAGTTGCAGCAAAACTGATGTTGTATTGGCCTAATGAACCTTATCTCTCTGAGATCCCTCTTCACTCAAGACACAAAGTGCCTGCAGCCCACTGACAGGTAGCCTTCTTTAATTTGCTTGTTTTGGGGGTTATGCAGTCTGTGCAGGCAACAGACCTTGGCTAGCACAGGGAGAGCATTTCGGGGAAAACAGTGTGGGCAGACCACTGCTGCCTGTACAAGCTGCAATATCTTTTGAGAGGATTGCAGGGGTCTGTACTGGCCTGATGCCCTTTGACTCCTTGAGTTCCTGCTCTATGCAATACACAAAGTGCCCACTGCACATTGATAGGAAGCTGTGCCTGCCCTGGGATGGAGCATTCAGGCCCAAGGTGGGCAGCAGATAACCTTACTACGATTGGAAACCTGTACAGGAGTCACAAAGTAAAATGTAAAATGACACTGCAGTGGCAGGAGGAAATTTACTAAATAGATGCAGGAGACTCTCGGGGTCCCTGCACCACACAACATGCATATCACTCAGAGGCTCTTCTAGTTTCAGAGACTTACAGACACCTGACAAACAGTGTCAAACCTGGAGGAACACTGGTCTCTCTGCCACACTGCCCTAGGTCAGGCACGGGGGATAACCAGACCACACCTACAGCATTGTCTCTTCCACTTACCTATAGATCCAGCATAGGCAACAACCTTCTGCAAATCACTTTGTAGTTCCCACTGGGTAGCTCTAAGAAATCAAAAGCAGCAGCTGACCTAGGCCTACTGGGGAGTCCCTCCCAAGGGGCCATGAAACCAACGCATCCAGAGGCTGGTACCACAACAGAGCAACTTCTGACTGGCTCCATTAGTGGTACACACAAAGAGTGGGTGCAACAAGTACACAAGCCTGCTAGGGCAAATCCCATTCAGAGGGGTCAGCCCCCACACAGCAACTCTTACCCTGTGGGTGCAGCCAGTTTCCACAATTAGTCAGTTTGAGTGTTAATCTCATCCCCTGATCTACTAACAACAATAAAGGCTTGGCCACAACAGGAGATCACACACGACCCACACGGAGATCACATCTAGAGCATTGGCATAGGAGATCAGGAAAAGTGCGCCATTGGATCACGCAGGATACTTTCCACATTAGGCCATCTGGCCAAAGCTGAGAGATGAAGCAAATATACCTCACACACAGAAATGAACAGAGGCTAATAAAATGAGAATAAAAAAAAAACATGACATAAATGAAACAATAGGAGAAAACTCCATAAAATAAGCTAAATGAAATGGAGGCAAGCAACCTACCAGAGACAAGAGTTCAAAATAATGATTATAAGGATGCTCAATGAACTTATGGGGAGAATGGATGAGCACAATGAGAACCTCAACAGAGAGAGTAAGCATAAACAAGGACATACAAACCATAAAAAAGAACCAGACAAAAATGAAGAATACAATAACTGGAATGAAGAATACACTAGATGGATTCAACAATAGATTGGTCCAAGCAGAAGACTGAATCGGTGAACTGGAAGGCAAAGTAGCAGAATACACCCAATCATAACAACAACAACAATAAAATTTTTAAAAATGAGGATAGTTTAAGAGACTTCTGGGACAACATGAAGTGTAACAATATCTGGATCATAGGAGTAGCTGAAGGGGAAGAGAGAGAGCAAGGGATTGAGATTCTATTTGAAGAAATAATGACAGAAAACTTCCCTAACCTGGCAAAGGAATTAGACATACAAGTTCAGGAAGCATGAAGAGTCCCAAACGAGAGGAATTCAAACAGAACTACACCAAAACATCACAATTAAAAGGTAAAAGACAAAGAGAGAATCTTAAAAGCAGCAAGAGAAAGGCAGCTAATTACCTACAAGGGTACCCTTATAAGAATGTCTGCTGATTTTTAAATAGAAACTTTGCAGACCAGAAGGGACTGGCAAAAAATATCCAAAGGTATGAAAAATAAGAATCTCAACTACGAATACTCTGCCCAGCAAGGCTTTTGATTAAAATGGAAGGTGAGATAAAGAGCTTCCCAGACAGGAAAAAGCTTAAAGAATTCATCACCAACAGGCAAGTAGTACAAGAAATGTTAAAGGGACTTCTGTAAAAGGAGAAGGAGTAAAAAAGAAAATAGAAATAACAAATGGGAATAATAAAATGGCAGCAAGTATGCACTTATCAGTAATCACTTTAAATGAAAATGGATTAAATGCTCTAATCAAAAGATTAGAATGGATAAGAAAACAACACCCATGCATACACTGTCTACAAGAGGCCCACTTCAGATCAAATGGCACTTACAGACTAAAAGTAAAGGGATGAAAAAAGATATTTCACACAAATGAAAATGAAAAAAAAAAAAGTGGGAATAGTGACACTTATACCAGATAAAATAGACTGTAAAACAAAGGCTTTAATAAGAGACAAAAAAGAGCATTACATAATGATAAAGGGATCAATAAATCAAGGGGACATAACCCTTGTAAACATATACACACCCAACATAGGAACACCTATACTCATAAAGCAATTATTGAATGATAAAAAAGGAGAGATCAATAGTAATACACTCACAGTAGGAGACTTTAATGTTTACAACAATGGACAGATCTTTCAGGCAAAGAATCAACAAGGAAACAATTAGCCTAAAAGACACACTAGATCAGATAGATTTAATAGATATTTTCAGGGCATTTTACCCCAACGCAGTAAAATATACATTCTTCTCAAGTGCACATGGAGCTTTTTTGAGGATAGACCACATATTATGACACAAAACAAGTCTCAATAAATTTAAAAAGACTGAAATCATATCAACCATCTTCTCTGATCATAATGGTATGAAACTGAAAATCAACTACAAGAAAAAAACTGCAAAATACACAAACACATGGAGGCTAAATAACATACTACTAAACAATGAATGGGTTTATCAATGAGATCAAGAAAGGAATTAAAAGGTACCTAGAGACAAATGAAAATGAAAACACAACTCAACATCTGTGGGACACAGCGAAAGCAGTCCTAAGAGGGAAATTCAAAGCAATACAGGCCTACCTCAAGAAATAAGAGGAAGCTAAAATAAACAATCTAATTTTACACTTAAAATAACTAGAAAAAGAACAGCAAACAAAGCCCAAAGTGAATAGAAGGAAGGAAATAATAAAGATCAGAGCATAAATAAATGAAATAGAGTCTTGAAGAACAATTCAAAAGATTAATGAAACCAAGAGCTGATTCTTTGAAAAGATAAAAAAAAAATGACCTTGAGCTAGACTCATCAAAAAAAAAAAAAAAAAAAAAAAAAAAAAAAAAAAAAAAAAAAAAAAAAAAAAAAAAAAAAAAAGAGAGGACTCAAATAAATAAAATCAGATGAAAGAGGAGAAATAACTATAGACTCCACAGAAATACAATGGATCATAAGAAAATACTATGAGCGATTATATGCTAGCAAATTGGACAATCTGGAAGAAATAGACACATTCCTAGAAACATACAATCTCCCAAGACTAAGTCAAGAAGAAACAGACTGATTACCACCAATGAAACAGAATCGATAATCAAAAACCTCCACAAAAACAAAAGTCCTGGACCAGATGGCTTCATTGGTGAATTTTACCAAACATTCAAAGTAGCATTAACACCAATTCTTCTCAAACTATTCCAAACAATTCAAGAAGAGGAAATGCTCCCTAACTCCTTTTATGAGACTACCATTACCTTGATTACAAAACCAGACAAAGACATTGCAAAAAAAAAATAAAACTATAAGCCAATATCTCTTATGAACATTGATGCAAAAATCCTCAACAAAATATTAACAAACCAAATTCAGCAATACATTAAAACTATCATATACCATGGTCAAATTGGATTTATTCCTGGGATGCAAGGTTGGTACAATATCTGCAAATCAATTAATGTGATATATCACATTAACAAATCAAAAGATAAAAACCATATCATCATATCAATAGATGCAGAAAAAGGGTTAGACAAAATCCAGCAACCATTTATGATAAAAACTCTCAGCAAAGTGGGAACAGAGGGAACATACCTCAACATAATAAAGGCTAGATATGATAAACCTACAGCTAACATCATATTCAATGGGGAAAGGCTCTAAGCATTTCCCTTAAGACCAGGAACAAGAAAAGGATGCCCTCTTTTACTACTCCTCTTCAACATTGCATTGGAAGTCTTAGCCATAGCAATAAGACAAGAAAGAGAAATAAAAGTCATCTGAATTAGAAAAGAAGTAAAATTCTCATTATTTGCCAGTGACACGATACTATATATAAAGAACCCTAAGAATTCCATGAAAAAACTGTTAGAACTGATCAATGAATTCAGTAAAGTAGCAGGTTACAAAATAAATATTCAGAAGTCAGTGGCATTTTTATATACTGATGATGAACTTTCAGAAAGAGAAATTAAGAAAACAATCCCATTTACAATTGTGTGAAAAACTATATAACACCTGGGAATCAAATTAACCAAGGAGGTAAAAGCTATGTTCTCAGAAAATTATAAGTTATTTAAAAAAGAAACTGAAGAAGATACAAATAAATAGAAGCATATACTGTCTTATAGTTAGGAAGAATCAACATCATTAAAATGGCCATACTACCTAAAGCAATCAATAGATTCAATGAAATCCCTATCAAAATACTAATGACATTTTTGAGTGCTATAACAAATTATCCTAAAATTTATATGGAACCATAAAAGACCAGAATAGCTGCGGCAATCTTGAGAAAGAAGAACAAAATTGGAGGTATCACACTACCTGATATCAAACCATACTACAAGGCTACAGTAATCAAAACAGATACATTGATCAAGGGAAAAGAATAGAGAGCCCAGAAATTAATCCATGCTCACTTAATATATGACAGAGGAGGTAAGAATATACAATGGGGTAAATACAGTCTCTTCAATAAATGGAGTTGGGAAAATTGGACAGATATAAGCAAAACAAACAAACAAACAAACAAACAAACTGGACTATCTTCTTACACTGTATACAAGAATGAATTCAAAATGGATTAAAGACTTAAATGTAAGACCCAAAACCATAAAGCTTCTAGAAGAAAATATAGGCAGTAAAATTTCTGGTATTACTAACAGTAATATCTTTTTGGATATATCTCCTCAGGCAAGGGAAACAAAAATAAAAATATACAAATAGTACTACCTTAAAATAAAAAGTTTTTGTACAGCAAAGGAAATCATCAACAAAACAAAAATCCAACCAACTGATTGGGAGAAGATATTTACTAATGATACATCTGATAAGAGGTTAATATCCAAAATATATAAAGAACTCATACAACTCAACAACAAAAAACAAAGAATACAATTAAAAATAGGCAGAAGACCTGGACAGATACTTCTCCAGACATGAAATACAGATGGCTAAAGACATATAAAAAATATGCTTGAGGTTACTAATCATCAGAGAAATGCAAATTAAAACCACAATGAGATATCACCTCACACCTGACAGAATGGCTATCATCAATAAATCAAGAAACAACAAGTGTTGGTGAGGATGTGGAGAAAAGGGTACCCTCGTACAGAATTGGTTGGATTGCAAATTTGTACAGCCTCTGTGGAAAATAGTCTGGAGGTTTCTCAGAAAATTAAAAATGGATATCCATTTTGTCTCAGCAATTGCACTTCTGGGTATTTATCCAAAAAACAACCAAAAACAATAATTGGTAAAGATCTTGCACCCCAATATTCATGGCAACACAATTTACACTAGCCAAGATATGGAAGCAACCTAAATGCCCATCAAAAGACAATTGGATAAATAAGTTATGGTTCAGATATACAATGAAATATCACTCAGTCATTAAAAAAATGAATTCCTGCCATTTGCAACAACATGGATGGACCTAGAGGTTATTATGCTTAGTAAAATAAGTCAGAGAAAGATAAATGCCATATAATTTTACTTATATGCAGAACCTAGGAAACAAAAAGAACAAACTAATCAAAAGCAAACTCAAAATATAGTGGATAATTTGGTGATGGACAGAGGGAATGGGGTGTTGAGGGGCTGGGAGAATGTGTGAAGGGTTAAAGTAGTACAAATTAGTAGTTGATAGTTGGTCACGGGGATAGGGCGCACAGCATAGGGAATGTAGTTAGCATTAATATATTGGCTGGGTGGAAAACCAGAGGAGAAAAGGAACAATTAGGGGGATCATTTTATGAACTACAAATGTCTAACCAATGTACTATATACTTGAAACTAATTAAAATTTTAAAAATTAAAAAAAATATCAATTTGGTTCTGACAGACCACCTTAATTACATCTGTTATTTGGGGAATACCAGTGAGTGATTTTTGTGTACACCAATATGCAAATACTTTAAGAGTTGACTTTGAACACAAAAAATTAAGTATAATATTTTGCCATCATAGTACCAAAACGTGCATATTAACATTTGGCAATAATAAATCCAACCTTAATTTTATTATCCTGTTGGTCTTGTTGATGGACAATTAATGAGCTAGAGGGATGAAACTCAGTAAATGGTCTGGCAGTTCATTTATTATTTTAATTCTACAGAGTCTCCCCAACCTCAGAAATAAAGTTCTTGAAAATTACTACAGACTGAGAACTCCAGGTTGAAAAAATGAGTATGTTGTAGTATAAAAAACAGAATTGTGAGATTGACATCATGTGAATGGTTTATGGTAACAGGTTTACATTCAGTGAAACAAACAAACAAAAAATAAATAAAAGGAATCATTTCCATTTGTCCCTCCATTCACTAGAACTTTTCAAGGACTTTTGCTGTGGCAGTGTTTAGAAATCCATTATAAAACTATTTTATATAGTTTTATTATATTTTATAAAGCCATTTTACTTTTGGAAATAATAAATATATTAGTGACCTTGCTTTTCTTCTTCTCTACAAACGGCACTGTGAGAAGTTTATGACTGGGGTAAGCTAGATGCTATCTTTCTCATATCTTCTAAGGTTCTGCCTCTTGCCTTTCTGAATCCTGACTCAGTAGTTTCTCTTACACATTTCTAGCAGTGTATATCTCCTTCATCTTTTCCACAGCTTCCTTAAAAATTTACTACCACTGACATTACCTCCATTTTCTTTTCTAAAACATCACGTTCCTCTTCTTATTATTATCACCAACAAGAGTTGTTTCCATTTCCAGAATGTTAGAAGTGAACTAATTTTCAATGCTAGAAAGTTCTACTGAGGAGGAAAAAGGGAAGAGCAGAATCTGTTCAAGATTATACTAAAAGTGTAGATGAAATCCCTGGGCAAAAGACAGGGATATAAAAGGAGGAATTTCAACACCAGAGATTACGCTTGAATTCCCTCTAATACATGGTAATCTTAGAATCCCTTCTAACTCCAGGATTCTATTAATCTATGATTAGAAATCACAAGAAATTTTATAACCAAACAAGGGAAGACTGTTTTGAAAAAAAGCATTCATAAGTCAAACACCAAAGTTGTACTACCCTCTCTCTGTTGGAGGCAGACAATGGAAATTCGTGAACTTTTAACAGGTATTATTAGTTGTACTAGCATTAGTTGTCCTAGCAATTTATTACCTAATATATTTAACTAACTCCAAGGTTAAAACAAGAAAACACTATAAATTGATGATGGACCAACATAAAGAATAAAACAAAAACTTGGGGAGTGACAATGAAATTCATGCCATCAAATAAAAAACTGCAAAAGAACTGGAATTTAGCCCAACAAAAGATGTTTCTGATGTTGATGCAATGGAAAATGGGTCCACGACTCTGCGTGTGTGCGTGCTTGAGAGAGAGAGAGAGAGAGAGAGAGAGAGAGAGAGAGAGAGAGAGAGAAAGGAAGAGAGAGGAAGAGAGAAGAAGAGAGAGTTAAGAGTCTATTGTTTTTGTGTACAAAAATTAGGAGTCTTACAGAAGTTTCACATATTTTAAAGTATTTTAATGGAGCCTTGATAACATTTTTGGGCATTTGACACATAAGACACTATCATTCCAGAGAAAAACACTATTATAAAGATACATTTCATGGAGTTATCAGAAATCTACTTCAATGCTTAAAATGAAATCCTTATCTGTAATATGAACCATAATGCTTTATTTTAACATGGCAAGAAAGACAATAGGTCTAAAAGCGATTCCACCGTATTGAATTGAAAAAATTACCAAGTGTTATAGGAGATTAAAGCAGAAAATACTGAATCAGATCTCAGAAAAAGTTCTGTATAAACACAAAAGAGAATCATGTAAGTTAAATTAATAAGATATGGTTGACTCTTTAATTAGTACTTATTAATTAAGACTAATTTTAGAGAAAACTAATTAGAGGGAAGATATATTTAATTTATAGAAATAATTTTAAATAAAAACAATTTTAAAGTACATGCATGCAGACTGAAAACTTCTCTTGTAGATATTTTTTAAATAAGCAGCTTCAAAAGGCAGTTAGATTATTAAAATTAACATGTAAACTGATTATAGCATAACATGATTATGCTATAAAACTTAAAATGTTTTGTAATATGTACACATATTCATTCCAATATTTATAGCATTGATAATGTAAAGCATAATCTTTTTATTTATACTTTAGCCAAAGTGACTTTTCAAATTATCAAAAAAACAAAGCAAAATAAACCCTCTATAATGAAGAGTCCTCCCCAATGAAAATAAATCTTTAAAGTATTATTCTAAGCTAAGGGAAGAGACATAATTGAAAAATTTTAAAAAGCAAAAGTAGTTGCATCCTGGGAAAATATTAAAAAGTTATCAAGAAATGGAAAGAAAAAAAGCAAAATCAAAGTATCCTACATAACCAAATCAAATTCTACTATACTTTCCAATAGAAACAAAAAGACAGCAGGGAGAAAGAAGTGTCAGAACTCTTTGCAAGGATGTGGAGAATTCCCCAAATGTCAACACACTGAAATAATAAGAGGACAAGTAGAGAAAATGCAAATAAATGGATAGAAGGATAGGAATATTTTCCTTAGTGATGTCTGAAAAAGAGGTTATCAAAGCTGCCAGTGCTTAGGGGAAACACAAGGATCAGACTTTGCAGATTTTTGGTGCAGGCACTCATAACAGCAAAAGAAATCATATTACATGAGGAATTCTGTGAGCCAGCAGTAACGCCTGATTTTATGATGTCTGGAAATAGCTATCCTTTATCAAAAGAGAACAATATTTTAAATTCTACCAAGAATGGCCCAATATTATGCCAACCTACCAAATAATGTAGTTTTGTTAGAGAAAATATCACATTGACACAAGACTAAAGCCTTTATAAAAAGAAAAAGGTGTCTATGTTATACAGGTTACTTGCAGGAGTCAACAAAGGCGGGGTCGTTAGACTCGGAACGATAACTCAGAGATGAAAAAATGAAATCCGAATGTGAGCAAGTGCAGCCAAAGAGGGCTTCTGAGTCATTCTTATTAAAAATATTTCAGGTGTAGAGGACTGTTCCTGTCAAGTTTCTTTTTTGAGCTGCACAAAAAATAAATGGAATATCATTTTAGATCTTTCAAAGGTGACAAATATAAAGCTATACATATGAAATGTGAAGTATTTCCAAAATTTTGCTTCATCTTCTCTGTATTTACAATGAACTGAAATGATATACAGAAAAATAACTATTTAAATGTTTAAATAAAAATATCACAGGGTACTTTGTTCGATATGAGTGATTTATCTTAATACCAGATCTCACATATAAGTTCAGATGCTAAATCAATCTAATATTAGATGTTCCTATATTGCTGGTATTTATAATGCTGTGATTTTCGATGGCTTTTTAGCACTGAGAATATAGCTACATGTAGATATAACTGCAGATCCAGATATAATAAAATGTACCCTATATACATAAACATATATAATAAGGATTTTATCTCAGCATAGTAGGCTGAAAATCAATATGTAGAGGTAAAGTTTAGCATGGTGGGTTCATGTTCAGTAAAAATTAAATATAAAACATTTAAAAATATTGATC
Source organism: Macroglossus sobrinus (assembly GCA_004027375.1). Lineage (NCBI taxonomy): Eukaryota > Metazoa > Chordata > Mammalia > Chiroptera > Pteropodidae > Macroglossus > Macroglossus sobrinus. The sequence goes on along the minus strand of PVKZ01000335.1, from coordinate 884,016 downwards.
AGACGGTTGCAACAGAGCATGAAGCAAAAAATAAAATATTCAGTTCATTTTTAGAAAATAATAAAAACAAATTATCTCAAAGCAGTCAATATATTGGCAATAGATGCCTCTCTCTACCGGACTGAATCAGGTGAAATTGTTCTTTCCATTGTTCAAAAATAGCTGAATATTGATAATTACATATGGTTCGAACTAAAAGTATTAGAGCTAAGATATTTAATTCATTTAATTCCACAAAATATTGCAATACAAACCAAGAAAATGTATTCATTGCCTAAATTCTGTATTTCAAATAATATTTCTTGTGCACAAAATAGATGAAAGTGAAATAAATACTATTAGCAACTTGTGTTGCTCTCAGGTTTATGAAATTAAAAGATTAGGGTTCTTAGCAAATTTGAACATACACTGTAGATTATTAGGTAAAAAATCATCGTTTTATTCTTCTTGAATGTGCATTGAGAAGATGTAACAAGAGAAAGGTTATAAATGAGAGCAAATTCACATTTAGAAAAAAAGCAAACCAACAAAGTCCTTTATGTTACTTACAATAGCTTAATAGTTTATTTTTGGCTAAAGTACATATGATGTGATCTTCCTCCACCAAATTATTGCAAGTTCATAATTAAAAAAAAATGGATGACTGCAAATAAAGGCAATCTAAGTTAACTGGTAATTGATCAATTAATCAATCAATCTCTGGTAATTGATCAATTAATCAATCAATGAAATTGAAAAAGACCCAGATATTTATGTAATAATAGTTTAGCAGAAATCTCAAGGAAGGGATTCTCAAATATGCCGGATCCTAAAATATGTCTTAAAAAAACCAACATGAAAACAAAAATTAATACCGTATTTAAAATTTTATGTACCTAATTAGAACATTAGGTACATCATAATTACCTATTCTGATATATCTAATGCTTGGTTAAAATGAACAGTGTGGCTAAACCAGTTGTTAAAATACAAAAGAGTAAGAGACCTCCATATTCTTGGAAATGGCCTCTGCTCCAACCTCTCCCACCAAGACTTCTCCAAGTTCTAACTCCTAATGAGATAACATCTGACAGGGGCCTCCAAGATCTTGGCATCCAGTCTGACTGGTTGGTGCCTGGGCCATGTGAATTGTTATACATTTTGAAACTCTCCTCTGTTAGCAAGATAAGGATAGTAGTGGAAGCTTTAAGTCAGACTGTTATAGCAGCTCTACTATCTGGATAAATCACTGGGCCTTGCTGAAATTTCAACTTTCTTTTTTGAAATGGAGTTATTACCAGTTACCTAGTAGGGCTGATTGTGGATTACATAAAATGACATAAAGTGTTTATCAGCATATGGACAAAGTAAATACTAAATGGAAGAATAAGCAAAAACTGTAGTCCTTTACTCACAAATGGATTATGTCTTAAACATTCAATTTTTGAAGCTGGTTGATAATTAGAATGTATTTCCTTCATAATAATTATTATAAAGAAGCAGTTATATATGCCGACAATGTTATAAATTCCAATTTTAACTGTATCATACTATTCCTATATATGAAACAATAGTGAGCATTCATGTATGCTAGTCACTATTCTAAGAATTTTACATTTAAGTTATTTAATACTCAACCTTATGAAACAGTATGCTCTTATTATATCCACTTAACAAATGAGGAGATCAAGGCAAAGGGGTGAAGTGACATGTTCTAGGACATATTAGCCAGTAAGTGGCAGAGTCAGCATTAGATCTAGGCAATCAGGTTCAAGGATCTGTGTTCCTAATCACCATACCATATTGTCTTTGGAGTTAATCAAAATAAAACATAGGAAGGTTTACGGAAACCAAAACTCTGAGAAAGATACATGATGGTTTCTCAACCTGTGATATAAACAAGATTGATCAAACTGAGCAGAAGAAAGTATACTGAATTTATCTTGCATGCTGGTGGCCCAAGGAAAAGTAGACTTGTGGAGATAGAAAGAGTACTATCTACTCTCAAAGGCCTTAAATCCTGCTATCACTGGTTCTTCATCACAACTATAGTTCCTGAGTTACCTTTCCTTTTCTTATTCACATTTCTATCTCAAGCTTTTATAACATACAAGGGTACGAAATGTAGCAGAAAGTTTAATGTTCCAGACACGGGCTTGATTTCTCCCTCTTCCTTCAGCGCAAGTACCTTTGCAAACAGGCCTTAGACCAGCTAGCATTGGCTTGGACTCCCAAAACTTGATTCTCAACAGTGTAAGCTCTTGTCTGCTACCTTTCCCAGAGATCAAGAGAATGGGCATATTTGTTCCACCAAATCAGCCACCACTGCCTAACTCTCATCTTCAGACTAGACCTAAATCTTCTTTCACCCTTAATAAGCCTCTGAATGCTTTGCAACCATTTCTGGCTTTGAAAGATTATTTTTTAAGTGCAGTTCTTGGTATGCTAAAATGGTTTCCATCTAACACTCCCCGAATTTTTAGATTGCTCTTAGTATTTTCATTTGAACATTTTATTACATTTTACTTTTAGTTTCAATGTGGCTGTTAAGTATTTTATTCATTTATTTAGAATACTGAGTGCTCTGTATACTAGTTTCTAGTGTCTTGGATTATACTACTTAACCATTTTGTTTTCAATTTTTTAGCATTGTTATGTACCCTTAAACACTTATATTTGAACATTTCAAGGGTATTAAGGTTTGTTTTAGTTTAGACTGTAGGTCTCAGTACATTTTTTTTTGTTAGTATTCAATTTTTTATTAAAATTTAGCATTTTTCCTTAATTCCAGTGTTAGGAGTTTACTATTTATATTGATTTTAGTATTTAAAATTATGGTTAGAATTTTAATAAAAGGGTGACCTTGTAAGTAAGATTCTTTTACTTATATACCTTTGCTAATTTTTACTAGTATTTGCTAGTAATTTTAAGTTTGGGGGCACAAAAAAAGAGAGATCTATAATATTAAATATTTTCAGTCTTAAATTTAAACAGCTCAGCTTTATAACTGTTCCTTTTCTTTAAACAATTTATCATAACAGTATAAAATGAAAAGGATGGTCATCTTTGGGTTTGCTAGGTAGCTCTTAGTGGAGTTTCCAAGGAAGCAGAACTGAGACTAGGACTGAGGTGTACATAATTTATTTGGGAGGTTCGGAGAAACTGGCAGGGCAGTGGGAAAGGTGATAAGAAAAGGTAGGCAGCTAATATAGGGTACTTTATTAATCTAAGTATGACAGAAGCCAACTGAAATTTAATCCTATGAGGGACATTCTGGCAAATGGTGTAAGATACCTGTCTCAGAATTGTTTAAGCCACAGCCAAAGAATCTGAAACCCATCAGTTAGTTATTGCTTAAGGTTTTCCCTCTTCTTCTGGCAGCTCAAAGGCACAGATGCAGGTGCTGGCCTTTGGAAGGCTGATGTGCACAAAATAGTAAGGGGCCACAAAAGCATAGAGACAGAGTACCACAATATCTATTATATTAGATATAATATAATAATATAATAGGTATAATAAAAACCATAAGGCAACCCCCAATCATCACAGTGATCATTCTAAGTAAATATAGCCCTGAACATTGGTGAAATTTTGGCATACCAGTTTTACTTGGAAGCTCAAAGTCTGCTAACAGCATCTAAGTATTACTACTAATAAGATAATTTAAAATCTCTCAATTCAAAATGCTACCAAAATAAGAGACTGGTACTAAGACACTAAGTAATCTATATAAGCTCAAGGAATAATATCAGCCTATGATTTAATTCTTTCAAGAAATAATGCTTAGAGATTCCCCTGATGTCCCAAATGATATCAAGGACAAACACCCACCAGAAGAAAGGATGTAAAGCATTATTCCAAATAATCAGCCTGGCTGTTCCCCTAGTAAATGGCTACATTCCTACTTTAACTTGAAGGTATATGCTATAAAACAACAACAACAACAACAATAAAAAAAAAAAAAACCATGGAGTTTTTTCACTGACCTAAGTAAGATTTCTCTTATTCAGGTTTGAATTCTTCCTCAGTTTTAAGCTTTTCTTGGTTCCTCTCAGTGACTGAGAGGTTCCTCAGTGACTGACTTGGTCCCTTGTCTGACTGGAATCTTAGAGTCTCCTTCTTTAGGATTGTTCCATAGCACTTATGTTTCTTGGGGTCAGGTGATAGAAATGTACAGCCCCTGGACAGTTAGACTGTGCCCTGTAGGCCAGAAAGGGGTATCTTTGGTCACATATACCCAAATGTGGGTTTATTAAAGAGTAATAATCTTTCAAAAGTTAAACTTACAGTAAAAAAGCTAAGTGAATGTAAACTATATGCCTGTACTAAGACCAATATTTATAGCTGTAAAACTGATTCATAGTCGTGATTATTTTTTGCAGAGAAAGAAGAAAAAAAGGTGTATATAATACAAGTGTGTGTATGAAAGTGAAGAAATGACATTTCCTTTCAAACAGCTATGCTATACATTACACTATTTGGGACACTTACACATGTATTTACTTCCTCTGTATTATATTTTCACAACATACTTGCAAAGCATGGGTCTATTTCTACTGCAGAAAGTAGTGCCCCAGAATTTGTCAAGGCACCTCTACTATTATTACGTAGGTTCTGCGGTTGTCAGATTTACTTTTAAAGTGTGTTTACATAGGGAAGATGTTCAGGGGTTGGAGGGTGGGGAAGAGGTAGAATGAAATGAGAAAGGTAAGATATTTACCTAAGAAATATATTTTCTTTCACAAAATGAAGAAGTCTGGTAAATAAATATAGCACATAAAGCAGTAAACACTTAGAAAAAAGAATGAAATTAAATCTTTTACATTTTAAAAAGACTAGCTAGCAATATAAAATAATACTATATTTATAACTCTTAGTAAAATACTCATTGTTTTGTACAGTATGACTACTTCATTTTCATATCAAATTTTAATGACAAGAAAAATATAGAAATTAAAAGCTGGAAGAATTAGTGATCCTTCAGACCTTGTCTTCATTTTCAAGAAGAGAAAACAGAGCCAAAAGGTTGACTTGTTAAAAGTCAGTGATAAAAGAGCGAGGATCCAGATCTCCTCATTTCCTCTCAGATGGCCTTTCACAAATATTTTCAGAATATTATTAACATAGTCTTTTTTTGCAATTTGCAGGCTTTTTTATTTCAGTTCCACAACATAACACCTCCACATAAATAACACTTGTAGGAAGTATTAGCACTGCAACACTCTCAATATTAGCATATTTCAAATCCGTATCTCTACTTTTAATTCATTTGCCTATTAATAGTTGAGAAAAGATAGATATGTATAGCTGTATGATAAAAACTGTCTTAACTATTTTTAACAATTCTATTAACATGAAATATATCTGAATTACTATAATTCTTTTTAAATTTAGAAGTCACCAGTCTCAAAGATAGAACTATTTTCTAAAATTAAGCAAATTGTGGAAAAGGGGCAAAGTAGACATGACATACCTTTTAAAAAATAATCCCAGCCCGTTATCTCAAAGTTTTTCTCCTTTTCTCTCATTTTTATTGTTTTGCACTCCTCTCAAAATTATATATAAATAATATGAGAAAGGTGCGTCTATGGCCTATTTAAAATCTATTTTAAAAGATTTTAAACCAATAATATTACTTTATTAAGAAATCCTCGGGGTACAGATTTTTTTGGCTTGGACGTGAAACAGGTTGAAAGAAGTTCTAGTCTTCAAAAATCTAGCTCAGAATAAAGGTTAACATAGAGATAACAGGTCTCCTTAAACTAAATCTGGAACCCATCCACATGAGGGAAAGGCCCATTTTCAATAAGAAATATGGTTTGAGTATAGGTGTATTCTCAGAAAAGCACAATTGTTTAATCATGTGAAGAGTGAAATAGGTTTTGTGGGAAAACCATAATAAAATAATCCTATTTGTGTTCTAGATTCCTGCTTTGGAGGCTTGGAGAATGTCTTCTTTATGCTACAGATACTGTCTACTGGCATAGAGATAACTTAGAGGCTCAAGGAATAAGCCTCCCACTCCAGGGGAAGCTCCCTGGGCACAGCACAAACGCGGCATTCCTTAGGGCTTCACAGACCAGATACTCAGAATCTAGATTACCTAGACTCATATTCCTGGTGAACGGGATACTCTATAACATTTCAGTCACAGGAATTACAGGTTTTAAAAGGACAAAAATAAAAATGTTTCCCCAACCTGGGAAAATCTAATCTGGATTCTATTAACATTTAACTAAATCTCCAGTTTATATCATACACTTTCTCAAATATAATGTGATTTAATTATCATTAAAATCCTAGGGTATTGGTGTTTTTTTCATTTAGCAGATGAGAAAACTGAGAGACTAAGAGAGGTCAAAGCTCTGGCTCTGGATTGAAAAATTGTATAGCTAGAATTTGAACCCAAGTCTAGTGCTTTATTCCATTTTTTCATATTTAATAATACCTCTGATGATGGCTCACATCTATGTTAAAATTAAGATTTACCACATTTTAGACCTATCTATTATATTTACTTATCTACCTATCTTTGTTTTATTACAAAGTGATTGAGGTAGCTTATTAAACATCAGTATCATGTATTAAAATAAAAATAAGTGAGGTAACTGGGAAAAAGGAAAATTATGAGTGGAAAAAGTTTTAAGATTAAGAAAGAAATTGTAGGAAATGAATGTTTTTATATATCATTGTGATGATGGTACAGTAACATATTAATATATAACACCTGCTTTAGTTACATAGTACTTTTTTCAAATTATCATTACAGAATAGAAACTGCATGAGAGACTCATGCAGCTGTAAGATGTAAGATATAAGATGTAAGATATAAGATGTAAGATATAAATTCCCTCTGGAATTCTCTTTTCTATGGGTTCCTCTCATTTCCACAGGTAGACTAGGATGATGTGATCTCTGGGAACACTGCCCTTAGAAATCTAGTTCCATTTCCTATATGGTTTTTGAAGGTAGAAATGTATTCCCAATACCAAAACAGTAAATACTCCCCCAAAGAGTATAAGTTGGGATTTAAGGGATTCAGTTATTTCTTATTTAATGGAGTAATACAGAACGTCTATGGACAACTAATACAATGAAGATTTACACAGACATTTCTAGTTCTTAACATATTCATTTCCAAAGAGATTTTATTTAATTCACATCAGAACAAACTCACTTCAATAAATTACATTAATATCCAATTTTGATATTATATATTATGGCAACTGGAAGGCATATTACCTTTATATATGGAAAATGGAAGGAAGGAATCATAGAAAGTTAAACTTCTAAATGTTAGCACTTTCAAAAATAACACCTATAAAATCCATTTCAAACACATGTTTTCAATTAAATATTTATTCATTAGAAATCAAACTACAGTTTCCTCCTGGGAAAAAGCAGAGTGTATCCATTTAACATACAAAAGTAGTATAAAATATAACAAGGTTTTCAAGTCTGGCTTTTTACTTATAAATGCTTTTGTATCTTGTGACATAACAAATTCTTCATTACTATGAATAAACTGACACACTCCTCAATTAGTCTACAGGGGAAAGTGTCAGGTATGTCTGTCATTATTTAAATTCATGTGTCTCTGAAATGACTGATATAGTGGTAAAAAGTGCAAAGGAAAAGAAGTCTAACTCCACTCTACCTCAGTCCTATTTGCATGGTATGATCCATTATGATTGGTTTTCTGAGTAAGTGAGGTGCCTGTGGTTTACTGAGAACCTGAAATTCCAGGTCCTCTGCTTCTAACCTGACACTGTAAGATCCTGTAAGGAGACAAAATTATACAACATTCAGTTTAAATTCTCCTCTTTGCTCACCTCCTTACCTATCTTTCTTCCTTTCTTTCCTCTCTTTCTTGCTTAAAAGATAGAGATTAGGTATGGTATTGCTTACTTCTCTAAACAAATTAGGAAATAAGTAGGTATCATTAGTTTAACAATGAAATTTAAATATTATGACTGAAATATATCTCTGAAGAAACAACAAATGCTCATCTACCAAAAGCACTTCCTGTGTTGTTAACAAAACCTGGCTCTTGAAGATAATGAAAATTTATAAACACCAGTGTTGACAGCTTTGCATATATATAATTGGGCTTATGTTTGTTAGACTTCCATGTTATTAGTATTAAATACACATCACACATCCTCTCTTAAACTAACATTAAAGATAACTGGGTCTTCTCCCTTAATACAAAACAGTTACATTTTGAAACCCTGCAGGTTTTAGGTGCTCATGGGTGTTTTAAGGAAAACAAAGAGTTGGGGATGTCAAATATGCAAAAATCACTATAAAAGCAGGGGTACAAATGAAATATCATGCAAACTAAAGAAAGGAGAGGGTAATAACTCTGTAATTCTTAAAGAAGTGATAAAAAGCAAATTTAATTATGGTGGACTGAGATTCAAAATCCAATACTATGCAGCTTAGATGCAAGTCTATCCCTTCCAAGTCTATCCCTCGTAACTTACAAACTCCTTCAGTTTATCTTTCTCAAAAACATCTCCTACAATACATTCTGTCATAGAATGATCTAATTCAACAGTTTCCTGTCATATTTCACATTACCTCTGAACATGTTACTACCTCTAGGAAGCCTTATTACCTGATCCTAAGAGTGTTTGCTCCATAAAGCATGTAATGACTACACCATTCACATTATTTACTGTAATATCAGTGTACATTTACTATCTTAAACTTTGGGAAGCTACTATGTGTCAGGCACTATGCTGAACTGTTTTACTTGTATCTATTTTCTTCATCCTCACAATAACCCTATATTCTACTTAACAAATTTACCCTATTTTAAGCATCAAGAATCTAAGGTTTAGAAAATTTAAGTCACATGCTCAAAGTAACAAAATTAATAAATCGTAGTCAAGAAATCTACCCCCAAAGCCCACACTATCAATCAATAAGTAATTCTACCTTCTTAACACTTTTATACATGTTATATTAAAATCGTTGGGATATATGATATCATGACAATTCCATTTGCTTCATGTACACATGGGACAATTGTAAACCCAAATCATCTGTGGAACATCTTAACACAGATATCCACAACCTACCTCGCAAGACAGTGATTTATTTTATCCACAGTTAGATTGGGCTTCTGTACACATAGAAAACCCCACAGGTGTTTTTGATGTGTAAGCAGGGTTAAGAACTATTGTGCATTATATACTTTTAGAAAACAGACAAATTTTAAATAGCAAACAAATTTCTTCTTGAGCATCAATTTGAATTACTCAAGAGCTGCCTGGAACTCCACATTCAAAAAGATACTAAAGCTAGTATAAGCTCAGATGGCCAGGATTCAAATGTTGGCTTTAGTACTAATTACCTGTGTGACTTTGTGCTTCAATTTCCTTATATGAAAACATGGATAATATGTTGTTGTTGTTGTTGTTTGTTTTTTTAGGGTGTTAAGACGATTGAAAGAGTTACTATACAATTTAGAATGGTGCCTGGCACATGAAAAATTTCAGTAAATACTAGCAATTGTCATGGGAATGGCATTAGAAGTACTGAGTATTTGCCAAGTCAGACCTGAAAAATACTCTTGGGGGTTGAATCTTAATGAGTTTAATGCTATATCTGTGGAAAAGTCATTACATATGTACACGTCTAATTTAGAAACACATTTAGAACACAATTTATTTGCAAACTGAGGATTGTTTATATTTAAAGCTTTGTGAGGGTAATGTCCAGCATGGCACAGAAAAATAAAAGCTATGCTGTATAGTAGAAAAAGCATGGATTTGCAAGCAGGGTTACTAGTGTTTAAGCTTCAACTTACTACCTGTGTAAACCAGAGCAGTCACCGGACTTTTTGTTTCCCCATCTGTTAAGTGGGTACATAAAGTTTTTAATTTGCAATGTTTTTGTGACGATTACATGAGATGATGGACATGGCTATATCTAATATATGATTTGATGTGATCATAACTTTTCAATAAATATAATGTTCCATGTTGGCTCCCCAAATCCTATTTCACCTATTTATATCTAAAAAACAGTATAAACTGCTATAAACTCTCAAGTATAACCTTCAAATTCAGTATGTTAATATTTTCTCCTATCCTAATTTTTTGTACTGTGATGGTTAAGGCTGGGGGGTATAATGAACATATTTTACAGCATCCTTATTTCCAAGTATACTATTAATATTAAAAAATAAAAAATAAAAAAAACTTGACAGTGAGAAAGGTTTAAAAACATATCGTTCTTCGTTTTTAGTGATTACTAGTAAGGTTTTAATTTTTTAAAGGATTTACTTGCCATCTTTGTTTCTTATTTTCAGAACTATCCACAGTGATAAGATAATTCTAAGATGTTTTTCTAAGAGGCATCTGCAGTAATTTTATAGTGCCTGCTTTAAAGGTTTCTATGTAAAGGACACCTGGGCTTGGGCTGGATAAGGATGAGCTTGAGACTGTGCAAGGCCTGGAAGTGCAAGAAAGGCTAGTTTTGTGCTTTGGGGGGCACTTAAATACCCATTTGGTGAAACCATTCCATTGCCCATTAGAAAACTAGGTTTTTTAAAAAACAGGAACTGGAAATGGAAAAGTTACATTATTATAAGAAAACAAAATGAAAAAATATTTTGAATTAAATATCAATTTATAAAATGATTTAAATATTTATGTAATTGAAAGTAAAAGAATTCTAAAAATCATGAAAACAATAATATTCACAAAATACAATAAGAAAATTTCTGCAAGGTTTCGAAAGTCAAAATTAAAAGTAGTAATTAAAAAATGCAGTTAAAAAGATGAAGCTCAGATTTATACATCAGATCGACCTGGGCAGGATAGTCTGAGAAAAGTCTGTGATTCCTTTGCTGAGGAGGGCTAATCACTATCAACAATCTTGTGATTTAAATGAGCTATAAATTAATGCTAATTCTTTCCTTTAAATGACATGCTTTTGGTAAAAATAACTGAGCCTTTATATTAATGAAATTCACTAAGCATTTGTTAAGTATAGCTAAGTGCCAGGTACTATGCTAGGGGCTAAGGATACACAGATAAAAACAAAACAAAACAAAACAAAAAAACAGAGACCCTCAAAGAACTTACAGTAGTGAGGAGTTTAAAAAACAAACAAACTGTTCTAAATTGAGAGAACTGCAATGAAAAAAAATTATACAGAAGTGGGTGGTAGCACAGAAGAGGAAATGATTAGCTTGTGTTTTCAGGGAAAGATTCCTATAGAAGATGACATCCGAGATTAATTTTGAAGGATGAAAATGAATTCATGAGGTTGGCAAGGACCAAAGTACATTCTGAGCATTTGTTAAGGCCTAGAGACTTGAAATTTCTCTCTTCTAGGGGTAATTATGACCAGTTCTGCACTGCTAGTATATACAAATTTAAGAGTGGGTCTGTGGGAGTTAACACTGAGGAAGTCAAATCAGATTAAAGAATCTCGTGTGCTTTGTTATAGAGCTAGAACTTAATCTAAAGCCAATAGGGAATCTTTGGTGGGTTTTAATTTTGAGAGATAAATTATTATATTAAAGTTTTAAAACAATTATTTTGGTGACAATGGATTAACTAAATACTTTATTAAGGTCTAAAGATGTCATGCATGATCTGGCTTGATTTTGAGGCACTTTCTTCTGTCCTCTAGCCAGAGGCACTAAACTGTGTTTAGTTCTGTTTCCTGGGCACTTGCACAAGTGATCTTTTTACTTAGAAACTGTTTTTATCTTTGAGGTCTGATTCCCACTTATCTTTTAGATTTTAAGAGGAAGATAATTTCTCCTACAAAGCTTGTGTTAACCCTCATAAATCTGAGCTACCCACCAGCCACTTGCTTGCATTTCCCTTCTCAAAGCACTTATTACACTGTCATTTTACAAACTGCATATATGATTTCTTCTCTAGCTACTGTGAATTTTCTAAGGACAATGATCATGTCTAGCTTATGACCATTATATCTACAATACCTAGTACCGGCCTGAATACAGTAGTTATCCAAAAGTTATTTCTTGAATGAGTGCTGAATATGGTGTGTAAGGCTAGCAGCAGATCAGCTGAGTGACCAGTGGTAAAGGCTTGAATTAAGGCAAAACCAGAAAAGTAATATAGAAGCCGCACTCAATAAAATCTGGTGACTTACAAGATGTTAGAAGGAGAAAAGAGGAATGACAGATTTAGTAAGGGATAGTTTTCAATTTTTAAGAAAATAGAATGTGCCCAACATAATCATGTTTCCAATAACTCTCTGACCTCTCTCCTATTGCTCTCTCCTCACACAAGCCAGGCATGATGGCCACCTCACTGTTTTCCCCAATGCCAGACACATTCCTGCCTCATAGTATCAGGTTGTTTCCTCATCCTGGAATAATCTTTCTCCATATGGCTTGCTCCCTCACCTCCTCAGATTTTTCCTCAAATAGCACCTTTTCAGCAATAACTTTACTAAGCATCCTACATAGACCTGCAACCCCTATCTTCATCTTGGCTCTCCTTAGTTTTCTTCCCTGCTTTATTTTTCTCAACACTATCAATATCAGACACACAATATTTTATTTATTTGCTTTGTCTCTTCCACTAGAAATATGTTCCCTGAGGAGTAAAGATTTGTTAATTTGTTTACTTCACTACTGTATCCTTAGGGTGGTAGGCACTCAATAAATGTTGAAGTAATTAATGATTGAATGAATAAACAAACAGTGCTTTCCATATGGGTATAGAGAAGAAAGAAAAATGTATGTGGAAGATAATTACAAGTTCATTTTCAGATATGTTCAATTAGAAGATGTCTCTGGGACATCTAACCGTGCTTGGGGGCAAAAAAAAAAGGTTTCAGCTGCTGCCATGAAACACATCATACCCAGAGACAATGTATAGGAAAAAAGGAAAATTTAAACATCTATAGAAATTGGGAAACACCAATATTTAAGGAGTGGGCAAAAAAAGAAGAGGAAGTAAAAATGTTTGAAAAAGAATAACTAAAGGAATAGGAAGAACCCTAAAAAAGAGAAAAAAGATAATTTTAAGTTGTTTAATAGTATCAAATTTAATAAAAACTAAAATTAAGGAAGACTAATATCCATTAACAGATGATAAAGAAGTTATGATTCACATATATAATGGAATATTACTCATTTTAAATAAATAAAATTCTACCATTTACAATGGCATGGATGGGCCTAGAGGTTATTATGCTGAATGAAATAAGCCAGTCAGAAAAATAAATGTTATATGATTTTGTTTATATACAGAATCTAAGGAACAAAAAGAACAAACTAATCAAAAACAGACTCACAAATATAAAGGACAATCTGGTGATGGCCAGAGGAGGGGAGGGGGCTGGGAGAAAGGGGTGAAGGGTTAAAGAAGTACAAATTAGCAGTTGTAGATGGTCATGGGAATGGGGAGCATGGCATAGTGAATGCAATTGGTATTAACGTTAAATGGCCAGGTGGAACGCCAGAGGAGAGAAAGAACAATTAAGGGGATCATTTTATAAACTATATAAATATCTAACCCGTGGAATGCATACTTGAAACTAGTGATAAAATAAAATTTTTAAAAAGAGAGAAAATAAACTTAAATATAAAATAAAATAAAGGAAGAGAAGGATCTATTAGAATTTCATAATTAGGCCCACTATTGACTTCAGGGACTGTAGTTTTAGAAGAGCACAAAATAATCCCAAGAATAACCACCACTTATTGAGCTCTTACTTAAATGCTGTGGAAGGTGCTTGGTGATTAAAATATACTATGTCTCTAATCCTCCTGACCACATTGCCAAGTAGCTATTACCCAAATTTTATGGAAGAAACAGGCTCAGAAGTTGAGTGGCTCATGGCTATAGATGAAGTGAAGAAGCTAAGGTTTGAGTCATGATAAAAATAAATTTTAAAAATATTTTGTTCATTTGACACCTCGATATAAATTCCAGATTAATTAATTTTCCAAGTCCAAAAAGCTTGCCACTTTAGGCACCAATACTCACATATTTTAAAGATCTTTAAAGACATAAAAAAAACCCATATACTTGATAACTCGAGACTGTCATTATAAATAGTAATTGCTGTATTTATACCTTTGAGAACTCCTGAGTTGTCTAGAGTTTAGTTTTTATGATGAAAAGCACTACAATAATTTTTTTTTTTGTATCTGTCTTCATTTTTAAATTTTTCTGCCTATGGGCCAGAAAGTGCTATTATACATATATCATCGCTGGTAATCCTCAGCACCATCTTATGATCTAAGTTTTAGTATTTAAAAAAAATAGCAATAGGTCAAATAACTTATTAATTGTCACAGAGCCATTCTAGCAGCAGTTCTAGGTCTCTAAGCTATATTCTTAATTCTGACTCAGTGGTATTTCAGGATGATTTTCTAATGCAGTCCTTGGTCACTTTGCAAATAGTCCAGATTTCCAGATAAGTAATTGCAGATGGAAAAGGTAGTGCCCTAAATAAACTCTGAGATACTAAATTACAGAAATTATAATTGAAAAAAAAAACTTTTAGAATTTTTGATAAATGCTAACAATTTGAGGGAAAAAAGGGAAGCATGTAGCATATTAAACATAATTTTACCTGCCTATTGTTAAATGTTTATTAACACAGAAAACTTTCACTATTTGTGAATTTTGTGTCCTAATAGTTTAATAATTGCATTAATTTCCTATTTGCTACCAAAACAAATTACCACTACCTTATGGCTTAAAATAACACAATTTATTACTTTATCGTTCTGTAAATTAGTAATTTTGCATGGGTTTCACTGGGCTAAAATTAAGGTGTTGGCAGAGCTACATGCTTTTCTGGAGGTTCTGTAGAAGAACCAGTTTCCTTTCCTTTTCCAGCTTCCAGAGGCTGCCCATATTCCCTGGCTTGCGATCCCTCCATTTTTAATCCCTTTAAAGGCACGTGGAGTCTTTCTCATATGAAATCACTCTCAGATTTTATTCTACCTTCCTCTTCCACTTTTAAGGGCCCTTGTGATAATATGAAACCCACCTGGATAATCCAGGATAATCTATTTTAAAGTTAGCTGGTTAGCAACTTTAACTCCGCCTGCAACCTTAATTGTCCTTTACCATGTAAGATAATATTCACCAGTTTTGGAGATAAGAAATTAGACATCTTTGGAGAGCTATTATTCTGCCTACCACAGTAACCAAGAAGTTTCTCAACTATAGCATTACGATTCTACTATTAAAGAATGGGGATGTGTCTTCTATTTCTTTTCCTTTATTTCTTTTACTGGTATAAGAAGGAGATATTGGTTGATTGGGAAATACTAAATTGTATTATACTATCTTGCAGAAAAATTTAGACTAAATTTTTAAAATTGACATTGCAGATTTTAAAAATAATCTTCAGATGCCCTTAGTCAGGGCAATAATATTTAGCAGTGTACTGCTATGATCTGAAAGGCACTTACTTTTTTTTAAAAGAGGAATTTTTGTTAGTCTTCACACATTCCTTCATCCTTTGCCCTTGGAATTTACAAAACTTCCACTAGGCCTAGGGATGCCCTTTGGCCTGTAAGTTTACATATACAATAAAAACTCAAGCTATCTGAATGAAAAGCATCAAAATATCAGTAATTCATCTTGTGTTGAGTAAAGCCGGCACTTTTCGGAAATTTTACTCTATTTTAGAAGAGCTAATTATCTCAACTAATTTTTCCAGCAGTCAAAATGTGTGAGGGAAACATTTTTAAGCCATGAGTGGTGAACAGTTTAGGAACATCTGCTTATCACAGCTCACTTTTCTCTCTTTCCTCCAATGTTTCCTCAAGTTTCCCAGAGGGTACCTTAATACTACCCCCACTTCCATTGCACGAAGTTTAAAAAGGATAAATTGCTAATCATAAATATTTAAAATAGCAATTCAAAATTACCAAATAAGATGGGGTATCTCATATTAAGCAAAAAGTATAAATTAACCTTTATTATAATAGCAACAAAAAGATAAACTGGATAGAAATAATCTTAAAACATAAGTAGGGTCAATATAAATAAAACTTTGAAACTCTACTGAGAAAACAGGATATAAATGGAATAACATATCTTGTTAGAATAATGTTAATACTGGCAGGGTGACAATTATTCCAAAATTAATATAGAAATATATTTATTGCAGTGGTTCTCAAAGTATGGTGCCCCAGACTGGAAGCTTCAACATCACCCTTAGAATTTATTAGAAATGCAAATTTCCATACTGCAACCAAACTTAATAATCAGAAACTCCGAAGGTGAGGCCCAGAAAATTATGCATTAATAAGCTTTCCACATGATTCTGACTAACACATACAAAAATCTGAGATCGCTGTTTTAATGTAATCTCAACAAAATAATAACATTTTTTTCCTTAAGACGGAACAGAACTAGACAAGCTGATTCTAAAGGTCATACAGAAAAATAAACATGACAATTTTGGCACTAGAGAAGGAACAAATTGGCAAAAACATAAGAATGAAGAGTCCAGAAATATTCTCTATACATAGAGGAATTTAGTACTTAACAAGATTGGCATTTTAAATTAGAGGGAAATAGAGCAGAGACAATTGGTTAGCACTCACAAACAACAAACCAGGCAAATAAATACATAAATAGGTCAATAAAGTTTGATGAATTTTTATAAACTGAGAAGGCCTTTCTAAGCAAGTCATAAAACCAAAGGAAGACTGAAAAATTTGACTATTTAAAAAATTAACAAAAAAATACTGTGAACTATGCCAATTAATCAACTACAAAAAGAAATGTTTGCAAAATATAAAACAAACCAATAGTGTAATTACCTTAACTCACAAAGAGCTATTATAAATCAAAAAGTCCATTAAAAAAATGAGTAAAGTATACAAAAAGAGGAACTCCTAGGAGTGGGGCGTGTGTTGGGTGAAAGAATATTTAAAAATATGTAAAAAGGTATTTTAAGAAAATTATATCAATAGATATTTTTTTCTTCTTTGAGATTGGCAAAACATATTTGATAATATAATGTGGCATGGTTGAGGAGAAAGAGCTTTCTCCTTTAACACAGACAGAAATATAAACTGTTGAAACATCATTGGAGAAGCAATTTAACAACATTCATGTAACAAAGTTTATTCCATCATTGTTTGAAATAAAATAGTGGACCAAGTCAAATATTTGTTACTAGAATAATGTGTAAATAATGGATTACACATCGTGGAATATTAAAAATAATAATGATGATGATGACAATCTGAGATATCTCCATGTATCGCTATAAATCAATATCCAAGGTAAATTACCAACTGGAAAAAATGGTGAAAAACAAGAGTATACAGTACATTTCTATATGTCTTTACACATACATGCTTATGTCAATACACATACATGCTTTTCTTGGTGTATATTTATGAAAGGTATGCTATAACTGTTATTACTAGTTAATACACTGGTTGGGATTGGGGGACTAGAAGTTTTGGAAAGAAACCTTATTTACAGTAACTTTTTGTTCTATTTGTACTATTTGAATTATTTTTTAAAAAACGTAACTAAATATTTGGCATGTTGGCGTAAAGGCCTCCAACAACAGCTTCTGCATAAAAGCAATGACAACACTGGAAAAAACTTAAAATCATCTTTATCAAAACTCTGAAAATTAACTAAAGATATACAACAATCCAAGAACTATTTATTCAAGAAAAATGGCTGAATCTTGGTAAGAACAAATCTTGTGGCATTATAATTTCCCCTAATCCCATTTTCCTCTCAGGAATTGAAATAGCATTGAAAACCAAGAGCCTCACAACTCTGGTAGCTATAAAATTTAGCAGTCTATCAGCCACTTAAGAGATTAGGACAGGTTTGAGTTCCCTGAAATGTCTGTCTACAGAGAACTGTAACTACTGACGTATCTGGTTGTTCGCAAAGTGGCTCCATTTGCACAGCACTTCATTTCATCTGACTCAGAGCTGCTTTTGTTCAAACAGTTCTAGTCCCAGGGCATTTATTGAAAACAGAAAGTGGCAACTATTAAACATGGAAGCTGTTGGAGGTGGCTTTAACAGTTATAACTAACATGAGGGTAATCACAAAAAAAAAAAAGAGAGAGAGAGAGAGAGAGAAAACCAGAGCATGAGATGTCCACATGGGGCTATGAAAACCCCCAAAATATTCACAGAACTCTAAAGGATCATGCCCATGCACAGGGCTTTGTGAATGAACACGAAAGAGTTGAGAAGGCTCTAAGCCTCCTGGCCAACTTTGAGTCTCTATGCAGGCAAAAAGTGAAGGCTATGGCAGAATTGTAAACTGCCTGGAAGATTACTGAGGTCACACCGCAACACAACAGAGCCCCTAGAGTTGACAAATTATTCAAAATATCCAGTCTCAAGAAAAAAAAATATGAGATATGTAAAAAAAAAAAAAAAGTATAGCCTATAAGCAGGAAGAACAATAGTCAATAGGAACTGCCTTTGAGGAAGGCCGAAAGTTAGACTTATAGGACAAAGGTTTTTTTTTTTAAATCATCTATAAGATCTAAGAACTAAAAGAAATCATGTCTAAGAATTAAGAAAAGTATGCAAAGAATGTCATCAAATAAAATTAAGTAATAAAAAGATAAAAATTATTTTTTTTTCAAAGAATGAAATAGAAATTCTGGCATTGAAAAGTATAATAACTGAAATGAAAACTTCATTGGTCTGAACAGCATATTTGAACTGGCAGAAGAAAGAATCAGTTAGCTTGAAGACAATGAAATGAAGACAGGTCAACTGAGATTTTCTGATATGAGAAGTAAAAAGAGTAAAGAAAAATCAACAGAGCCTCAGACTTCTGTCAGACACCACCCAGCATCCCAACACATGCATAATGGGAGTCCCAGAAGGAGTGGAGAGAGAAAGGAGCAAAAAGAATATCTGAAGAAATAATGACTGAAAAGTCCCTAAGTATAAATGATAAAAAAATATATATTACTCTTAAAATCCAAGAAGCTCAACAAATTCAAGTACATTAAACTCAAGACATCCACACTCAAACACATGATAGTCAAACTGTCAAAATACAAAGAGAAGAGATATCTTGAAAATAGCAATATAAAATAGACCAATGACGTACAAAAGATTCTCAATAAGATTATAGGCTGACTTCTCATCAGAAACTATAGAGGACAAATTGCATTGGGATGATATATGCAGAGTTCCAAAAGAATAAGACAGTCAGCAAAGAATCTTACATGCAGTAAAACTATTACTTAAAAATGAAAAAGAAATCAAGCTATTTCCAGAAAAACAAAAACTGTGAGACTATATTGTTAGCAGTTCTGCCCCCAAAATGAAGAAAATCCTTCAGGATAAGACTAGGCAATAACTACAATCTACATAAAGAAACAAAGAACATGTAAAAGTAACTACATGGGTATATATAAAGACAGTATAAATATCTTCATTGTAACTCTTTTCATCTTCTATATGATTTAAAAACAGCTGTATAATTTTTAAAACTGTGTTGATGGGTTTATACTGTATAAAAATGTAATTTATATGACAATAATAGTACAAAGTAAAGAGTTGGAAATGGAATTATACAGGAACAAAATTTTGTACTAAAATTAAATTGATATTAATCTAAATTAGACTTTTAGGTTAGGATGTTAATTATATTCACTAAGGCAATCATTAAAAAAAAGAACTTTAAAACATGTAGTAAAAGAAACGAGGAAATTAAAATGCTAAAAAAAACCACCTATCAAACACAAAAGAAAACAATAATGAAGGGATAGGGGAGGGAATGACATAAGAAACACAGATGACAAATAGCAAAATGGTAAATGTAATTCTTACATTATCAGTAATAACATTATATGCAAATGGAATAAATACTCCAAAAGTCAAGATTTGGAAGATGGATAGAAAAACCTGATCCAACTATAAACTGTCTATAAGAGATACACTGCCTCATTTTTCACTCCCCTAGTTTTCTATGTACTGAATACAATTAACTTGTACTCTCTCAATACATGCATATCAAGGCACATGAATCAAACAACATATGAATCAGAATAGAAATCTCAAGATAGAAGATGATGAATAAAAAACAATGCAATAAGGCTTGCAATATACATGTTAAAACTAAACAATTCTCTAACTGGGAATTTGTAATATAACTATGAAGTAAGGATTCATAATATAGAAAAGACATATGGCATGGGAAAAATCTAATAAATATGGAACCCACGGTATTGAACTATGTCAGCAAAATCGAAGGGTTGGAAGGAGGCAAAGGAAAGTAAAAACAATCTAAAGGCCTCATTTAGGAAGGAAAATGGATTGTGAATTAAAATGTTCTAAAGCTTTCATCTAAGAAAGGGAAATAAAGTGGATTGGTGGACAGTTTATTTGGTTTCTGGTTTTCATATAATTATATAGAAATATATGTTATGTAATGAATATCAGAATTTAAAAAACACATTAATTCCAGGTTAACCAGGTACAAAGTTAAATAATAAAGCACTGAAAAATGAAAACAGTAACTTGAACAAATCAGTAAAAATAAAGGGAAAAGAGTAAAAACCAAAATGAGATAAAAAATGAACATAAAGTAATAGGAAGAAATACAATGAGGTATATGTTGTCACCATATAGTGGCAAGAGGACTTCTCTTAAATAGAGTTTCAGATTGAGTAAAAAGCAAAACCCAGTTATATGATACTTTAAAAAAACACACTTAGAGGAAATTATTAAATATCTTTCTTGTTTTAGTGCTAAGAATTTTAAAATATAGATATGTATGCATATCTATCTATCTATCTATCTAGCTAGCTATCTATCTATCTAAAATTAAGATAAAATCATGGCATGATAAGTAGTAAGTTAAATCAAATTCAGTTCAAAGGCCAGACAGTACATGGCCATTCAGCAGAAAATAGTTTTTTTTCATATTCCAGAATACTCTAGAAGAATATTTTCTTCATGACAATAATAGCAATTTGGATACCTATCCTCAAATCTGAAAACAAATCTTCCTAATGTAATGTGAATTTTGGGACAATTATTCTTCTTTAAAAATAAATTAAAAATAGTATGTTTAACTTGCTTTTTTTCTGAAAATTGTATGGTTTTATTTAAGCATACTATTTTCTATATTTGACAACCAAAATGACAAGAAAAACAAAGAAGAAAACACAACAAAGGCAGAAATGTCAGATTAGAAAAGCTTATCAAAATGGAAATAACAACTTGGGAATAAATAAGGGCAAATTCATACCTCAATATGCTGAGAGTAACTTACTTGAAATGTTATAATTTGTAAATCCAAGGTTTATAAAGTAAACTACAACACCAAATCTCATATAATATGAAAAAAATATATACTCTACACTAAATGACATTTCATTACTCCTCCCAAACACCTACACAAAGACTGTTCTAAAAATATAAAAAGTATAATCCTTTAAGAGATGAAGAAACAGAAATTAAACTACTATTAAATCTCAGAAATAGCAGAGGTAAACTTTTTGGTTTTCTCTATGAATGATTGCATAATCTCTCCAAAATATGTATTCTGACACACTAACTATAAATTTTTTTTAAGTAACATTCTGGTATAGTACTATCAATACCCCCATTTTCCAATAAAACCTATATTGTTAATCATGAACTATTCTTTTTTTCAAGTAGCAAGGAGAATATATGAATACTTAAGATATTACTAAATCATCCTTCAGATAAAGCTTCACTGTTTAATGGATTTTATGTAAATGAACAAATATTCTTATGTAAATATGTGCATGTGCCTATAAAGGAAAGAAGTACACAGTAGCTATAGCCTACAAAACCTTGTTCTGGTTAAAAAGAAATCATATTAGATTTTAATATTCCAGTGAAATCCAAAATATCTTTAAAAATGATGTGTGACTAACTGATGATTTAAAAAATTTACCAGTCTACCCTCACTGAACTAACCTAAATGAAGAGACTGATTACAGCTGAAATCTCACTTTCATTCTTGTATAACTTTCTCAAAGATTTGTTTGAGTACTGTCTCATGCTTAGTCACCCTTCAAATATGATTTTATGAGCAAAAGCATTTAGCTATTTTTGTGTTATGCAAGATGGGATAAGATGTATGAGTATTCCTTTTTAAGCAACATAATTTGATTTTTATGCTTATTTGATATCAAAAAAAGCGGTTAATTTTTACATTTTAGAACTGACATATGGATGTACTTCACTGAAGATCCATTCTTATTGAAAGCCTAGAAAACTTCTGTTTACAATAAGAGGTAAAGCAAAAGAAGATAACTTACGCATTGTCTGTGTATATTTTATTTTCATTCTAGTTTTTGAACAGTAGACTTTAATAGTAGACTAAGTAGCCTTAGTCTCTAAAAAGTATTAAAACGTGAAGGAGCAGACCCTAAAAACTGCCACAATGCATATAAATTCTTTTTGTGATCCTCTATTAATAGTTTTGACAATTCTTTATTGAGAACTTTCAATGTGCTAGGCATTGTGTTCAGTGAATTATTTTATTTAATCCCCAGAACAGATCTATGCAACAAGCATAACTATTCCCATTTTACTACTGAGGAAACAAAGTTTGACAAGTCTCATGGGTAGAATCTTAGCTCAAGTCTGACATCAAAGCTCTTTCCTCTAAAATAATGTGAAGGGCATTCATCAAAAACATTTAACTTTAAGATGACGATGTGCTAAGTACATATTAGTGAATAGGACCCAAAAGGAACACACACACAGATACACACACACATCACTTAGGTGAAGAGGTCATTATGCTGAAGATACAACATCTCACTCATGTGGAACCATCAATGAATTAGAAACTTTAAGAAGATTTTTCCAGAAAATTAAAAACATATAGCACTCTATTCACCACTTAAAATATTTAAGAAAATTTTTCTAAGTACAGTAAGTACTCATTTAATATGTTGATAGGTTCTTGGCAAAATGACATATAATGAAACCAATTTTACCATAGGCTAATTGATATATAGGAATTAAGTTCCCAAGGACATCTCATCAACATTATAATGAAACAATGTAGAATAAAACAAAGTCATTGGAGCACCCATTGTAGGTATAATACATTTTCCTAGTCTTAAAAGAATGAACATTTAAGAATAAAAAAACTTTTCTTGATAATAAAAGTTTATTCTTATGAAAATTGGGATCTTTTCTGTTTAACTAATTTAGTGGATGTGTTGTAACTACTACAATGGCCTTAGCTGTCAATGAGTGTAGTGCTATTTGCTTTTATTGTAATAGGACCTAGATGACTGTGCTTTTTGATTTCTTAAATCTTTGCCATTTTCTCTCATTTGCTCTATTGTAAGCAGGCCTACCTCTTCCCAGCATGCACCTTGCTCCATTAAAAAAAATTCCTAAACAATTGTAGGTTGGGAAATGAAAAAAATCAGTGGATCTTTCAGCTCTCCTAAGTTCCTTCCTGTCTTCTGTCTATTCATTCAACAAGTAACGTGTGGCTACTTTAGGTACCAAGCACTGTACTAAATGTTAGTTAGAACTAGATTTCATGTTATAACAACTGTAAAAATGACTGATAAACAATTTCTCTAAAATACTCTTTTGTTATTGGGACACAATGTTCAATAATATAGAGAGTACAGTGAGAGAGCAGCTACCATATAGGACAATTTTACAAAGTCTCCACTTAGGCCTTATATTTCTCGAGTATAAAAAAGATGGTATCTCCTTCCAGTAGAAAGAAAGACATTGTGATAATGTAAAGGTGCCCATAGAAGCTTACAAGCAGAGGACTCTCAAATAGAGTATGAATATAAATAAAAGCATCTATAAAAAAGAGCAAAGAACAAAATAAAAAACGAAGATTGTGATTATCTTTATATCCTAATATAACCATAAAATCCTAATATAATCTAGAGGTAAGTCAGAAGCCACTTACATTGGCTGATGAGACCATGGGCTACTGAGCCCCACATCCCCACAGCTTTCTTTAGGTCTTAGATTCTGCCTGGAAGTGATTTATTAAATCACCTAGCTGATACTGATGCCGGTGGACAAGGATTCCCATTTTGTTAAATACAGTAGTCCTTCCTTATCTGTGGTTTTGCTTTCTATGGTCTCAGTTACCCACAGTCAACCATGGTCCAAGAACATTAAATAGAAAATCCCAAGAACAAACAATTCATAAGTTTTAAACTGTGTGCCATTCTAGGTAGCGTGATGAAATCTTGCCTAGTGCATTAATCATCCTTTTGACCAGTGTATCGATATTCCTCACTTCATCTCACCACATCGGCATTGTATCATCTCACATCACATGAAGAGGGTGAGTACAGTACAATAAGATATTTTGAGAGATCACATTCACCTAATTTTTATTGTGGCATATTGTTATAACTGTTCCATTTTATTTTTAGTTATTGTTGTTAATCTCTTCCTGTGCCTAATTTATAAATTAAACTTTATCACAAGTATCTATGCATAGGAAAAGAAACAGTATATATAGGCTTTGGAACTATCTGTGGTTTCAGGCATCCACTGTGGATATCTCCTGCAGATAAGGGGAAACTACTGTACAATATTATAGAGATTGGCATAAAAATAATATCAATATTACCCTTGAAAAAGAAATGTAAGGTTTTTCATAAATTGGAATAAGAAAAGAGAATGGCTGTGCAGTTCAGGTATAACCTGGGTATTGGTTTGGATACAGTGTTTCCCAGTACGGTTCACTTATTACCTGTAAAATAATCATGCACAGTACTATTACTCACAGTGTTTGTTAGTAAAATGTGGATTCCTCAGCCTTATTCCAGATCTACTGAATTAGAAAATTTAGGGCCCAAGGCAAAGAATCTCCATTTATAAGGAACTCACTTTTGATGATCTAG
The DNA here is from genome assembly GCA_004027375.1 of Macroglossus sobrinus. Lineage (NCBI taxonomy): Eukaryota > Metazoa > Chordata > Mammalia > Chiroptera > Pteropodidae > Macroglossus > Macroglossus sobrinus. Next base: position 859,173 of record PVKZ01000335.1, on the reverse strand, counting down.
TTCTTTATAATAAACAGCGATAATTAGGAGCACTTTAAAAAAATTTTTAATTTCATTAACTTAAATAAATTTAAACTTATTTAAAAAATACATTTTAACTAAGTTAAAAGAGATTTCCCACCTTACCTTTATACCAAGGCCATTCTTTCATTTGTTCATTAAGGATTTATTGTATCTAGATGTTGGTAGTATAAAGAGGACTAAGAGATAGTGCCTGAACTCAAAAAGCTAATGTTTGTAAAGACAGTAAAATCAATAGTCCTTTACTTAATAAGCTCTAATTTATACTTTAGAACATGGATAATTGATTATTGCAATTAGTTGGTAATATAACTTGATCCATAATCCTCTTTCAAAAACAGCATCAAAGTAAGTCCTTTTGAATTATCTCTATAGAAGATTTTATGACAAAGAACTTCTCATTCATCTCATTATGAGAAAATGTGATATTACAGATGAATGCAGTTTTCAGGTAAAGTGAACCTTTACTTACTAAGTGCCTAAACTATTTTGACTCTAATTACTTTTGGTGAGCTTTCTAAAATATATTAATATTAGTTGGTCCCCCAACTTTGTCCAGGAGAATCATTAACCATCATTAAGTGAGTAAATCCCTGCTGCTATTCAACCCTGGAACACGCTACAGGAAACAGAGCTAGATGGCAAATTAAGGTCTACAAATTGGCAGGTCACTCCATAGGACTTTTGGTAGGAAATCCATATTTGACATCACTGTCTTCTCCTCTACAGTGTCTTAATTTCCCTCCCTCTCTTTCCTGATGAGGAGTCATAAGTCCTTCTTTGGTACAGTAATTTAACTGGTCAATGAGATAGTTCTCTCCAGTTCCGAGAGTGAATTTTTTATATTATATAGCTTATATTCTAAGTCAAATATTCTCACAGAAACATTTTGAATTTGTTAAAAATTTTCTATATGTTTTTTTTTTCATATGTTTGCATGGTAACAAAACTATCCCTGCCATAGTAAGCAATATATTGGCAATAATTTTGTACGGTTTAATTGACCTAATTCATTACTTTCTGCACCGTTCTATGAAAGAACAATATTCTAGAGTCATTTGAGGTGTACAGGGTCATTGCTATATAGTGTCAGCTTCTAGAAATACAGTGTTTTTAATGTACAATTTAGGAAGAATTGAGACATGTCAGGAGAAACCAGAAGGAAAAAGGAAAATTTATTTAATCAATTTAACTAACTTATGTTAACATTTTCTCAAAATAGAGTATAAAATTTGTTTTCAAAATAGTAATAATGGTTATAGTCTTCTTTTTTAGGACAAAATGCATGGATTTTTACACTGTTATTGCCCTAAATATTCAGAGACTTTGTTTCCAGATCCATGGTTCTATAATGAAGTTATTTTATTTCAAAGCCTGTAGAAGCCACCAAAACGCCTACAATGTCACAAAATTACTTCAATTTGAAAACTGTATTTGAATCATAAATATTTCAACAGTGGCAAAACCTTACTAATTCAAAATTTTCTGAAATGTCAATTAGAGATGCAGTGCAAATTTTAGGATACTATTAAATTGTTTAAGTATTCTATAGATGGCACTTAGTACAGAAAGTAAAAATAATTTAAAATCTCATATCATTTAACAATTAAAAAATACCAAATTTTGCACTTGCCTATCAATAATTCAGTAATACATATTTATGTCTGAATTATCAACTTTTATAGTATACAACCACAAAAAAGCTAAGTAGGTGTAGAACTAATAAATTCTTTTCTCAAATTTCAACATTTTCATTAATTACCATATTTTTAAAACTTTTTACCAAGAAAACACTCCTTGTTCTTATCTCTTTTTTTTAACGCCTACAGCACCTGGTATTCCTAGGTGGTCTTCCATCCAAGCACTAACCAGGCCTGACCCTGCTAAGCTTCTGAGATCAGATGAGATCGGGCACATTCAGGGTGGCATGGCCATATACAACAGTCCTTTTCCTTAATGCTCAGTGATATTTTTCAACACAGTGACAACCTTCTTTGTATAATGTAACAGTGGTATTTCCACTGGGCCTATCTTTTTAGATATAAGACCATGACATGAGTCACTACTTTGGTTAAGAAGTTCCTTCAGCCATAGCTTGTGTTTCATTTGCTTTTAAGTTTTCTGAAGTGTGAGATTTTAAAATTGAGGTTAGACGACAAAGGCATTGTGGAGATCATTATAAAAATAACAAAAAGCAATCTGAAATTCCTAGCATAAAATAAATAGAGCTCAAGTTTTAATTCTTATGAGATCAAAATTTCGTGCTAAATCTTATTTGTGCTGATAGGAACATTTGATAAGATGCCAGATTTTTTTCCTTAAAGAAATAGTAATTGTGCTGATATACTAACTAAGGATAAATGCAAACATTACACACATGAAACCCATTAATTTTAATTAATGTATTTCTAAAAGAGGTGGAAGTGAAGCTTTAGACGATTGTTGCTGGTGGAACAGTTTTCAGATACCTAAAAAATGATTCACTAGCAATACATGCGTGTGTGTGTGTGTGTGTGTGTGTGTGTGTGTGTGTGTGTACACACACATACATATAAATATATACGTGAATACACGAAAATTTACACATTACTTTTTTTTGATGATTGTCATTTTCAGATATTACATGGCAATGTAGAATAAAGGGAAAAGAACAGGCCCTTGAAAACAAAAAGTTTGGGACTTAGTTTCTGCTCCTGTCCTAATTAATGTGTGATCTTTGACAACTGTTTCTCATTGCTTTTCACAACTTGTTTACCCAAAATATGGGCCATTGTAAGGATCAATAATATATGTATTATATGTATGTAAAATAATATGTAGAGTTGCTTTTTGAAGTAAAGTTTCTCAAGGTGTCACAGTAATTTATTACTAATAATTAAGTCCCAAAGTTTGCAAATTTTAAAATTTATTTTTAATTTCAGGAGTATTCAATATTACTCTATACTATAATTATGTTTTCTCTCTTTCAGTTAAATAAATTCTGACATGCTTTTTTTGAGTAAAAAATGTGCTGTACATGGGAATACTATCCATCATATAGTCATGTTGGATAAGAGATTGTCAAAACTATTTAAGTATAAACAACTATGGGGAAAAGATGGTATTATCATTGTTCCTATTATTAAAATAGCCCAGGTTAGAGGTCTCCTTTTAATGCTGTAATTCATATAATAACTCATTCTGAAAAATGTAAGTACAAAGGATTGCTTTGTTTGTTTTTCTCCTTTTGGTGTGTGAGGAGTATGGGAAGGAAGCACCTTGGAGAAAGCACTCACTATATATAGTGAGAGATAGCATGAACACTCTGGTTATATTTAGCCATCTAATAACTACAATTATATTTTTTCATCCAAATCCTTAAGTAATTTTTTCCTTTATAAAGGTACCTACTTCTTGACATACAATTCTCAATGCCCTAGCTGGGTAGATAACAGACCTCTTGAACACATTTTTATTTTAGTTGTTGCTGCCTCTTATGATGGCTAAAAACAGAAGAAAGCATGCTCTTATACCACCAACATATTTTTCATTTCCTTCTAAGCTAGTCTAATAGCTCTGTAAATTTCTTTTACTTTCCTTTTCAGCATAGCAAAAAGCTTTTCAGGGCCAATCTTTATAAAAGATATTTGTAAACATTTTTAAATATTTTACAGCATTATTTATTCTTTCAATATTTACTGACCTAGTAAGTGGACATTACTCATTGTGCTAGCTGCACAGTCCTAGACCTTAAGGAAGCCTGTTATAAAAGACAGAAAAATAGATAAGGCATCTGCAGTACAATGAGATAAATGCTGAAAGAAGTTAAGCTTAGGGGGCTATACTGGAGACACCTTTGATATTGAAGATTGTCTCCCACAATGACACCAGAGCTTACTGAAGTCTGAGAGGCAAAGTGAAAATTTGGGAAGGCTATTACAAGTAGAGGGACTATGACCATAAAAAGATGACCATAATTGCAATGTGGAGAATGGATTAAAAAAAGACAAAAACAAGATGTTAATCACTATTCTATTTAATGTATGCAAATTAGCAATATAGCTTATAAGCACTTACATATAACATAAAATACTTAAAGTAGAAAAAGAGTGATAATAGTAAAAAGATAAAAACAAAACAAAACTCAAAACCATATTGGACAACAATGAAAAGCCTAATCCATAAATAAAGTACTGGTTAAATAATTATGAAAGACCATAGAATAATATGCAGCCAAAAAAATATTAATTACAATCTTTTCATTGAGTCTATATGTTAGCAATGGTAAAACATAACTAGAATTTAGAGATGTTGAGAAAAAGTACCTCAGAATTAATAAAATATGGTAATTTTAAACATATAAATTTCTGTATTTCAAAAACATCTTAAATTTACAAAGTATGTTCTAACAGTATGTGTATATATGTATGTATTCCTAATCCCACTTATATATAAAAGAGGGATGATATGTGTTTCTATATATTTTATTTATATACATATCACATATTTGTATATTTAGGTAACTATATTTTCTTGATTTATTACAAATATATATGTATTTATATTTTTTATTCATTTATATATCTTTTATTCCTTGATTTTCAGATGGCATTCATTCAATACCAGTCTTTCTGGAAAAAAAAATCCATTAAATTTAACATATACATTAATTGTAAGATACATACTAATTTCAGAAATACTAAAATGTGAAAAATTTTGCATTTGAAATAGTAGGAATACAGTAATGCTTGTATATGCAAGAAAAATGATTCGAAAGATGTAGAAGAAATTTAACATTTAACACTTCAGGAAAGAACATAGTGGAGAGAGAGGCTCTTGTTTTTCACTCTCTACCTTTTAAAACTTTTTCAGTAATTTTTTAAATAACATAATACATTACTCTTGAAATTAAAGTTTTCTTTAAAAAAGATCACTATGAACACATGTGTTAACTGTCATCTGTGAAGTGGTCTATCTTTTATCTTGCTGGCTTCACTCTGTTGAGTTACTACTTTCTCAAGAGTGGTATTCAATTTCCTTCACTGGATCCCCTTTTACTGTCCAGTTTTACATATATACCCTCCTATTTCAGTTCTAAGCAGTCTTCTTCCAGCACAGATACCTCCCTTGGACACTATCTATTTAATGCAGTTGGCTCATATCTATATGTTTCTTAGACCTCAGCTCTCACATCTGACTAGTAGATCAATAAAATTGGAAATAGTCTACTATCAATTGTCTGGTGGAAAACGTTAAATGGATATCACATAGTAGATGCACAATGAACACAATCAAAACACAACCTATCTTATTCATTCTTAATCCTACTTTGACAATTGTTTTACATCTTGGTTAATTATAAACTTTCATGCTAGAAACCTCAGAATCACCTTTGACTCCTATCTATTTTACAAGGTCCCCAATCTATGCAGTCACCAAACAATGCTGAATATATTCCTAATATTCTAATATTCTCCCCCTTCCAAAGTCCCATAACTTGCATATGTCTCTCATTTGAATTATAATAGCTTTCCAATTTCTGTTTCTAATCTCCCCATGTCAATTCATATTAAAGTCATTTTTCTAGAACATAGTAAATCTATTCAGTTGATACATCTAACTTAAAAATTTGAAAAGCTTCCCATACTATATAGCTCATACTTACTCCCCATTTTGAAATATTTCCACAAATATTTAATAAGCACTTATATATGATAAACATAAGACTTTTAAAAAATCATTTTATCTCTGTAAAAGCCAAAAAGAATAACAAAACTTGATAAGGCCACAAAGTTGTATATTCTTGATTCTCATTCCATCACACACAACTATCCATTGACTGTCTCCATTTGTCTACCTTTAGTCTTCACTGCCTTTGGCCAAGTCATTTGGCTCATCTACAGCCTCTTAAATTCATCTACCCTTCTTTAAGGAATATAGCATAGAAAAACAAAATCTTAAAGGTAATGAAATGGCCAAGAACGAACTCCATATAACACTTTACAGTTACAAAGGTTATTTTTATATCCACTGTATTTAACATAATTATTGACCATTTATTTGACATTTTAAGTCTAATATAGCAATAGTTTGCTGAATACAGGCAAAAAATTGTCAACCTAATGAATAGGTAAGGATAAATGTTATTTCATTAAACCATCTTGAAGAAAATTAAGAAAATAAAATACCTAATTTAAGCAGTTTTTAGGTAATGAAGTGTTTGACATAACAAATTTTCTAAGTACTGCCATTTACCTCTTCATGTGTCAAACTTAAAAAAAATTAACTATTATTGAAGAAAATTATTCTAAAATACACCACACATATTTGTGCCTTCCTAAGTAGAAAGGTAAATAACAACTTTGATAATTCCAGCCCATCTGTTATGATACCGTCATAATATCATTTTGTATTTCATTTTTTTCTGCTTTACATTCTTATCAGTGCTTAGTCTTTTAATTTTTTATAGCTTTATTAAACTATAATAGACAATTAGTTGCTCATACTTACTGTGTACAATTCAATGAGTTTTTTTTTCAATTATACTTGACATACAATATTAGTTTTGTTTGTTCAGCATACTGATTAGAGAGTTATATAATTCCCAAAATGATCACCCAATAAATTTGGTACCCTTCTGCTCCCTTCTATAATTATTACATTATTGACTATATTCCTTAGGCTATACTTTATTTCTCCATGACTCTTTTCTAACTATCTATTTGATCTTCTTAATTCCTTTGCCCTTTATCACTGATCCCACCCATACCCTCCCATCTAGTAACTCTCAAAATATTTTCTTATATATGAGTTTGCTTCTGTTTTTGTTGTTGTATTTCATTTTTTAAGGTTTCTTTTTAAATTGAGGTCTCTTTTCTAGCCAAATACTTTACAAATCTATGTATTCAGGTATTGCCTCAAGCTTTTTGTACTGGACAACTAGAAAACTATGTTAAGAGTCAATAAATTAGTGAAGGCCTACCAAGAAAGAGAATTGCTTTAATACAAGAGCTTTGTGATAACTATTTTCAGTGCTCTGAGTATTTGTATTAGGAGTTGGATGAAATGGCTGCTTGTCTTAAAATATATTTCCTATCAAAAGTGGGGAAGTAAGTTGATTACAGAGTTTTCTAGATAACTAAAGAATGATTTCAAAACGATATTCAAGTTTTATAATATGAGAGTACATCACATGCAATGGTTTGTTCATAAAGAAAGAAATTAACAACCTTCAACTGATGCTCTCATAGTCGACTTCAAAGAAATCCAAGAATTTCATTTTGAAACTTCTCATCTGTTTAGCTCATTACAACAGGAAACAAGAACATATCATATCTGTCTCCTTTCTTTCAACTTATATCCAAAGGAATTCTCAGAATACAAAATATTATTTTTACTCTGAAATAAAAAGCCTAGAAATGTAGTTCTTTACATTTTAGGATGTCCTTAATGAATCTAATCCCTTAAGTAAAATATGTTACTTTTCCTAGCTAATCATTTATGTTCTCCAAGAAAGAAGTTTAGCTAATTAAATATCGAAAGTAGGAAGATGTCTCTTAACTTTTTTTACAGACGTGGTACATGGCTCCTTAAAAGAAACATGATCTGAAGAACTGAAGTCATGTGTAGGAACAGGCAAGGCATAGACACAAATCAAACTAATTTAAAAACTTTCAAAAAATTACACAAGGGTTTCTGAGTTTTACCTCATTTTGTAGGTGCTATATATGTAGCCTTAGATAAGTTTGTTTAAACGTTCTTCTAAAAAGAGAAATATATATCATTGAAAAAAACAAAGAGATTAAAACACAGTTTGAAAAAATGTTTTTTTCTTAAAGAAATGCCTTATAAATAAGCTGTACAAGCAAAAATTATGCATATTCTTAGTAACAACTAAGATATAGTAATGCTTATGATGAGTGAGGCCAACTGCCATTCTAGATGCTTTACTTATAAATAGTTCAGTCTTTAAAAGGGCCTAATTGAGTAGATATTAAAAATCAGTCAAACTCAGTTTTGCAGATAAGGAAATTCAGGTGCACAGAAGTTAAAATTGCCCAAGTTCACAGAACTAGAAAGTAGAAGTACTGTTTAATAAAAGCAGAAGAGCTGTTGATATAACTGAAGAATATATTAGTTATTACAGTCTTTATAGAATGTGAATTCTAAAAAATATGTTGAATCCAGTGTAAAGTGGAGTAATGACTATTTTTAATTAAATAATTTAAACATTGTACTAAGTAAACTAGAAATAGAAGAGAATTTCTTCAACTTGATAAAGGGCATCTATGAAACACCCATAGCTGCTATTATACTTAATGGTGAGAGACAGGAAGTGCTTTCACCCCAAAATCAGGAAAAAGACTTTGTCATCTGTATTTAATACTACACTGAAGTTCCTAGCCAAGGCAATTAGTCAAGAAAAAGAAAAAACAGGCAACTGTATTTGAAAAAAAAAAGAAAATTGATCTTTATTAACAAAAAAACATTATCTTTTACGTAGAAAATCCTAAGGAATCCACTAAAAATCTGTTAGAACTAATAAGTTCAGTAAAATATCAGGATAAAAGACCGACATACAAAAGTCAACTGTATGTCAATATACTAGCAATGAACAACCTGAAAGTGAAATTAAAATAATTCCATTTACAATACCATGAAAAGAAAATAACTTAAAAATAAAATTTTAAAAAGTATAAGACTTTGACACCTATAAAACATTGTTATATTGGAAAAAAAACCTAAATAAATGGAAAGACATGACACATTTCTGAAGCATAAGGCTTCATATTTTTAAGAAAATAATATTCCTGAAATTGATCTTCAGATTCAATATAATCCCTATTAAAATTCCAGCTGGCAATTTTATAGAAGTAACAAGTTGATTAAGATTTCATATGGAAATACAAAAATAAGAAAAACAATCTTGAAAGAGTAAAAGTTGGAGAACCCATCCTTTAACCAAAATAATATAGTACCAAGAAATAAACACATTTACGTCAATGGTTTTTAACAAGGATTCTAAGACCATTCATTGGGAAAAGAAATATTCTTTTCAAGAAATGGTACAGAGTTCAACTGGAGAGCCACATTAAAAAATAAAGTGGACCCCTTCTTTATACTACATACAAACATTAACCCAAAAGGAATCATAGATTTTAAAATAAGAGCTAAAATTGTAAAATTTTTAAAACATAGGAATAAATATTTGTGACCCTGAGTTTGGCCAAACTTTCTTTACATATAACACCAAAGCACAAGCAATAAAAATAAATAAATTAAACTTCTACAAAATAAGGAAGTTTTGTGTTGTAAAGGATACCATCAGGAAAGTGAAAAGACATACCACAGAATGGGAAAAATATTTGTAAATCATGTATCTGATAAGGTACAACCTAAATGTCTACCAATTGATAGGTGAATAAATAAAATGTGGTATATTCGTATACTGAATTATTTGCCAATAAAAAATTATGAAATTAAGATACAACATGGGCAAACCTTGAAATATGCTGAACATTATGCTAAAAGGAGCCTATAGTTATAAAAGACCACATATTGTATAATTCCATTTGTATAAAATGTCCAGGATAGGCAAATCTATAGATAAAGACAGTTAATTAGTGATTTCTTAGGGCTGGTGGAAGGGGTAGGAGAGGGTAGGAAAGAATAAAGAGTGATCATTAATGGGTATATGGGTTTTTTTTTTTTTGGAGGGGGTATTTAAGACACTTTAAAATAATGTTGACTGTTAAAACTCTCTGAATATATTAAAAATCATTGCATTGGACATTTTAAATGGGTGAATTATATGGTTTTAAGGCATATCTCAATGAAGCTGTTCAAATAACTGAAATATCAACTTTTTACCTTATATAAACTACTTGTGAATGAAATTTACCTTAAGTGATCCAGGGAAATGACACCTTTGTGAAAGAGAATAAAAAGGTTAAAATCCTTTTGCTCCCAACTTTGACCAATACCACGCAAGAGCAGTTCTAGTACTAAATTATTATATTTGAGAATACTGTGTCAATAAAACAAGAATATACTACCATAAAAATGGAGCAATCAAAAACAAACAAACAAACAAAAAAGCTGTACTAATCTATACACTCCCCTGTAGATGAAATTTAGAATTTCTCCAAATACTCAGGTGTTATTTTTAAGCTCAGTTAATCTGAGAAGCAATGGATTGAATCCACTGTTATTTTATTTATACTTCTTAAAATTTTAGTTTCAGATTGCTGTTGTCAGAAAAAGCAATGGTAAGATTCAAAGTCTGATAAGGCATTTCAAAGTCTGGTAGGACTCGGAGAGTCTTTGTCGAGGGAAATTCTGTGTACTAAAGGAGTCGAGCAGACACCCCTGGCTCCTGACCACAGAATACCAGTATTGCTTTCTCAAGCATGATGAAAACCTAAAAAGAACTCTAGCATTTCTAATCTGTCCCTTGGAGGTGGGGGGCTGAGGAGGAGTGGTACTAGCTACATTTTAAAAATAGAGGTAAATATTAAAATGTAGAAAATAAAAATGATTAAATCTCTAAAACAGAATACAGGAACATAATTTTATAATCTTGTAGTAGAGATTTCCTTTCTTAGTATGACACAAAGCCAGGAATCATAAAAAACTGATAGACTTGACTAAACAAAAGTGTAAAAGAAATGCAGGAAAAGATATAAAATCAAGCAAAAGACATATAAATTTAAGAAAAAATAGTTATAAGTTACTATAAAAGACAAGTAAATATTCTTAATATAAAATGTTCTACAAATCAATAAAAAACAAACTATACAAGAGAAAAACAAACAAAAGAAATAAATAGGAAATTCACTAAAGAAGAATATATAACAATAGAGATATTTTAATACTTACTACATGCCAAGTGCAACAGGTACATAGTAATTGACATATGTGAATTTCCTCATTAAGAGAAGATGTATAATTCTCAACAATTCTACAAGGTGGCTTCTATATTCACATTAATTTTAAAGTAAGGTCAATTAACTTGCCAAAGGTATACATTATAACAGTGGTAAAGGCCAGGATTCAAGCTCTAATACCAGAGCTCTGAGCCTTATCATTGTTCTCTACCAATAACAAACAATTGCACTGCTACAGGTGTATTTATTTTATGGAAATAATAATAAAGCACATAGATGTTGGTACAAGATAATAAATGCATTCAATATTTGTAATTGCAAAGAAAAAAACAATCTAAATAATTATCAATAGGGAATTTATTCACAAAAATATAGTACGTCTATTCCATGTAATATCACACAAGAATTTTAAAAAGTAAAGTAAATCTATATGTAACAATGTGGGAAGATGTTAGCAATATGTTGGTAGATTTTTCAAAAAAGCAACTTGCACAACAGAATTAGTATGATATCACTTGTATAATTGTAAAAAGTAAATACATGTAATTATATATATTTATATATGAGTGTATACATACATACATTATTTTTATAATTTGGAATAGGTGATATCCTTACTTTAGGAAAAAAAGAAAAAAACTACATTAACCAAATCATTTACTATAGATCACATTTTTATACATTGGTAAATTGCCCTATGCTATTACTTAAGTATTTTAATTTATTTTGGAAATTCCAAAGTGATGGGCATATCATATATTAATCCAGTTCCACCACCCTGTCCTACTTTACCTAGCAACTTGTTCCATGCTGAGAATTGACTGTTCACAGAAGAATAAGGTATATTAAGGCTACTCATAACTTTTGCAACAGAGGAGCTAGTGAAATGTTTCCTCTATGTATGTCATTTTAAGTTCCTCTATCCTCTAACTGGGGATGTCAGTATTTTAATTAGAGATTAGAAGCTGTTAATAGTGAATGCCCAACATATCAATAGTACAACTTTGAGGGTAGGAACTATAAATAAAAAGTCTTTCACAGGTAATATTCCCAGCAGATGAAATACAACGTACTTGCCATTACCTAAGAGTTAAAGTTTATGTAAAAGGGAAACATCAATCATGAGGTCACTGAATGAATTATTATAAGAAGCAGCTGCAAGTCAATACCACCGATTTTTCAATACCAATGTCACCTCAAGTATTAGAATTGGAGAGAATCTGTGTGCTAAAATGAGCAAGCTTTATGACTACAGTTTGAGATTGAACAGCTGCAGATGCCAAACTATAAAGTGGGTAGAGCCAACTTAAATGTATGTTAGAGAAGAAGTAATATCAGTGATTATTATCTATGTATCTGGTCTAATGAAAATTTTAAATTACCAAACAGACCCAGACACTTAGATGATCAAACAGATGCCTTAGTTTTATAGCTAGTCAGTGACAGAACTGGGCTTCCTAGGATTTCTGAATCCGACTGAAAGATTTTTTTTCCAATTTAAGCACTATAATAATAGACCAAATGAGACTGACAAGCCATAAAGAGAATACAGTGGGAATTAGATTTAAATAAAAACTAGTATAACTGGGTGGCAAAGTAGGTAAATGGAAAGTAGATAATGACTCAATAATCAACATTTAAAAATTATAAATTTGTTAAGAAATAGTACTTTAGACTTTATTTTTTTTGGTTGGAATTCATATAGCTTCACATTTTAATGAAAATAAAATATTCAATTCTTATTAAATTTATCTAAGTGACATTGGTTAATAAAATTATATAGGTTTCAAGAGCACAATCTGATAACATATCATCTGTATACTGCATTGTGTGTTCATCACCCAAAGTCAAATCTCTTTCCATCCCCATATATTTGACACCCTTCACCCATATTTACATCCCCCATCCCCAACCGCTAAACTGTTGTCTGTATCTTGAGTTTTTGTCTGTCTTGTTCATTTGTTGTTTTCAGTTTTATATCCAACATATAAGTGAAACCATATGGTTCTCAACCTTTTCTGTCTTATTTTGTTTAGCATGATAATCTCAAGATCCATCCATGTTGTTGAAAATGGCAGTATTTCATCTTTTCTTATGGCTGAGTAATATTCCATAGTATATATGTACCACAGCTTCTTTAGCCAATTATCTATCAAAGGCCACTTTGGTTATTTACATGTCTCGGCCACTGTGAATAATGTTGCTATGACTATCGGAGTACATATATCTTTACAGATAAATGTTTTCAAATTTTTTTGGTAGATACCCAGAAGAGGGATTGCTAGGTCATATGGTAATTCTAGTCTTAATTTTTTGAAGAACCCTCCTTACTGTTTTCCATAGCAGCTAAACCAATTTACATTTCCACCAGCAATGTATAAAGGTTCCTTTTCCCCTGCAACCTCTCCAACACTTGGTAATTGTCTTGTTGATAATAGCCACTCTAACAAATGTGAGGTGGTATCTCACTGTAGTTTTGATTAGCATTTCCCTAATAGCTAGTGAAGTTGAGTATCTTTCATGTCTGTTACCCATTTGTATGTCTTACTACTAAGGAGATATAGTTGTAGGTACAAGGTAGCTAAATTTAAATTTTGCAATGTTACAGATCAAAATTAAAACAATGTATTTCACTTTTCCAACTTCTTTAAAAATTTAAACTTAAAGTTCAAAAATAGTACTCCTATAGAACACACAATTACCTTTCACCTAGTTTAACAAGTTTTTAACCCCCTGCCAATATATATATATATATATATATATATATATATATATATATATATATATATATATATATCTCCATCTTTTCCTGAACTATCTGAGAGTTAGTTGCACACATTGTGTCACTTGATTCATGTGTATTTCAGTACATATCTCTTAAGAACAATGATATTCTCTACACAATTGTGATAACATAAATACGACATGCATGAAATTTAACACTGGTATTTAATATGATATAATTTATAATTCACATTGGCATTTTCCCATTTGTCCTCAAAGCATCCTTAGCCTTTTTGCTATTTTTTTTTTCAAATTAGGATCTGACCAATCTTCATTCTCCTTTCATCTAAAACAATTCTCCAGTCTTGTTTAGTTTTTCACATCACTGACATTTTGGAAAACTCTAGGTCAGTTGTTTTTCAGACTGTCCCTCAATTCAAATGTGTCTGGTCACTTCTCATGATTAGATTTAGGTTAAATGTTATGGGCAGAAATATAATAAAAGTGGTATTATTTTGTTCTGAAGTTCATCGTATTAGGACGCACATGATGCCAGACTGTCTTTTATTGGTGGTGTGAAGTTTAATCATTAGGTTAAGATGGTATTTGCCAGATGACTTCATTTTAAAGGCACCTTTTCTTTTCTAATTAATAAGTAATCTGTGAGATGATACTTTGAGACCAAATGAATATCCTGTTTTCAAACAGTCTTTTACATAATAATTTTAGCATCAATTGGTGACTGTTGTCTAAATCAGTTTTTACAACTATTGTAAATAAAGGTGGTTTTTTTCTATTTCTATTCTTTCTACATTTATTATCTGGCATTCTGTAGCACTTTCCTTTCATCCTTTCTTTCTGATTTCTTTTATATATCAGTGTGGACTTACAAATTACTATTTTTAATTCATTGTATTATAATCCACTTCTAGCATTATTTATTTTGATTGTCCAGTTGTTCTAAATCTGTCCAGAGGGAGCCCTGTTAAAGCTGGCTTCTGTGTCCTTTGGACATGTCTCCTCAGTTTTTGAGCCTTTCCTAAAATACATGTTAAAAATAATGACATATTTCAAAACAGAAGTCAATATTATATGCAATAGTAGAACCCTACTAGACATATTCTCTCCAAACTCAGGGATAAAATAAGGACATTAATTATTACCAATATTACTTAAAATGGTTTTGAATATTTTTACAAATGTAAAACAAAAAAAACATGACAACTTAATATAACATAGGAAAAAACAAACTATTATTTTGATAAAATGATTGCAATCTATGAAATCTAAAAGAATCAGTGAAGAAATTATAAAACTAATTAGTTCAATAAATTTTCCATATATGTTCAATATACTAAATTAATATCACTAAGTAATAACTAGCTAGAAAATACAAAGAAAGAAGAGATTTCATTCCAAATAACAACAAAAAACTGCATATTTTGGAATGTAATTTAATGAGAGGTGAATTTAATCTTTATGAAGAAAACCATTAAACCTAATTAAGAAATATAAACTATGACTTAAATAAATGGAGAAAATGTCATCCATGAATAGATGGCCATAATATTATAAAATGAGTTTTTCAGTTAAACATAGATTAAACATAGGTTCATCTCTACTCCTTCCTGAAATACCATTTAAATAATAGTAAATATATATTTTTAAAAATTATAACTCTACAAGAAAAACAAAAGAGGAGACAAAAACATAAAATATATCCACATAATTTTTAAAACTGGAAACTGTAAAGAGTAAAGATAACCCAAGGGGTGAGAAAGGTAAGGGAGGGAGGAAGAGAAGGAAGAAGAAAGGGAGCAAGGAACGGGGAGAAGGAGAGACAGAAAGCTTCTATTACAGAACCTCAGAAAAGCTTAGGAATTATGCCTCTGGATACAAGGGTGTAATCAGGTAGGGCTTTCAGTGGAAGGGTTTGTTTACAATTTTTTAAAGAAGATGCCAAATAAACTGATCTCCTTCCCTACTCTGCGCCTAGTGACTACTCAAGTAGATGACTAAAGTTCTATTCTCTAAAAGGTTGAACCAGTGAGGCTTTAATCACGAGACACCAAGAATAGCTGTGAGTAGAATAAGGTGCTTTGTTTAACAAGTGGGATTAAATAAAGGTTTATTATACCATCACTCCCATTCCAATATTGCCTCCTAGAATGCTGGCATCTAGGCTTTTATTCCAGATGCAAGCAACTGGAAAATTCCTCTCTGTGTAATCTGAATTGCCCATGAGTAAATACCTCGAGATACTGACATTTGGTATACTCCCAACAAAGATCAGTTCATTGATCATTCAACTCTCAGCAAAGCTCTCCAGTAAATAAGCTCTGCTCATAGCACAGAGACAAATTTCAACCCATAGAAGCAAAAATAGAGAACCTGGTGAAACTGATACTACTCAGGAAACAGAAGAAATTTCAAAAATATATTTAAAAATTTCAAAGAAATGAGAAACTATATTGTATCCAGGAAATAAGAATCAGAAGTTATAGAAAGAAGCTCTCAAAAATAAATATCAGAAATGAAAAAAATAGCATAAATTTATAAAAAAGAGGCTTCAAAGATAAGGCTGAAGAACTTTTCTACAAGGTAGAACAAATGATAGTGAAACAAACAATAGGAAACAAAAGATAAGAGAATTAGAGTCTAAGAGGCCCAATACCCAAATAAGAGAAATTTCAAAAGGATATAACAGGGATAACACCATCATCATTAATAACAAAATTAGAATGGAGGAAACTATCAAAGAAATAAAACATGAATTTCCAAATGGAATACACAAGTCAAAGGATGAACACAGGACAAATAACAAGGTGAATGAATCATTAAGTATAAAACACTGAGGAAAAAGAAAAGGTTTTCAACGCTCCCAGAGTCAAGGCAGAAGGAATTCCTATGCACAAGATGGAAATCTGGAAGTTATCGGTCTTTTTAACAATAATACTGCAAACGAAAAGATAATGATCTTAAAAATTGTAAAATAAGTATGTGATTCAGGACATAGAATTAATGCAAACTAATTTTCATTCCTGTTAACAATTACGGAACAGTTTTGCTAACACTAACAGAAAAAGCTTAGACAAATCAGAAAAACAGTCACACAAGCCTAGATTGAATTTTAGTTCAACTTCTCACTGGCTTTATAATTAATGAGTTACTTAACTTCTTTAAACCTATTTCATCTTTAATAAGAGCATAATAATATCTAGTTTGTAGAGTCATTTTAAGAATTAAATATAACTTTTATGGAACAACCAAAAGGTATGTGATAAATTATGGCAATTTACATTATCTTCAGAATTATCATTTTATTATTTAATTGATATACTAAACATAATAGGTAAATGCTAAAATGCAAATATTTAAAGTTGGAGAAAATATATTAAATTTTAGTAATTAGAATATAATGTGGTCATCAAATTGATAAGTAATTGCAAAGTTATGAAGAAACATGGAAAAATAATTAGATTTTCATGTCAAAGAAGGAGGCGAAGGAGATTACAAAATAAATGTACAGAATAATTTTCACTACATAAAAATACATGTACGTAATCATTAGAATAGAGAAATCAATATGCAAAAGTGTGAATAGTTGTATTAGAGTATTGGTATTGTGACATGATTCTAATTTAAGAATTTACTTAATGGCATGTTATCTATTTTTAATAATGTTCAGATCACTGTAGAAAATTCAAATTTAAAAAAGTGTGTTAAAAATTATCCAAAACCACATTCCCAAGAGCTGTTATTTTTAAGCTTTTGAGATTATAGTTATACATACAGCATTGTTTTTAAAAACTAGATTGTCTATTTTAGCTTGCAATCATGTTTCCCCTCAGCAAATTATCATGAACTTCATTTGATGCCATATAGTTTAAAGATATCTTTTAAATTGCTATTTAGCATTTTTTATGGATATTTATGGATTATGGATATTGTCTCTTATTGAGAGACAATTACTTTTTTCCAATATTTGAATTTACTATAAAGTGATATAATTACCACTTTTGTGGCTAAAACTCTGCATATAGCTTTAATTCTTTTTACAGTGAAATCTGTGTGTCACAAATATAAATATTTTAACAACTTGGATATACATTGCCAAATTTCTCTGTATGAGTTGCAGCAATTAACATTCTTGCCAGTACGAGATATGAAGGTATCTGGATTCTTGAATACTTGTAATTTTTGGGTTTCAAACTCCATTTCTTTCCTCCTCTTCTCCTTTCCTCCTTTCCTTCCCTTTTCTAATTTGATAAGAAAAATGATATTATATAGTTACTTTCATCAGCATTTCTTGAGTTACTAATGATTTAAATTTTTTGAAACATCTGTGTTTTAAATACTTAAATGTTATGTCTTTTTTGTAGTTATTTCTTCAAGCACATGCTCAGAGTTGATTTGTGATTTAGTCTTGGCTTTGCTATTTACAAGCTGTATAATGGACTTCTATTTCTGCTAGCATTAGTACCACTTGAAAACGAGAAATATAAAAAAATATTTCTTAAATGTTCTCATGAGATAACAAAAATAGTATTTAACTGTGAGGACAAGATTAAGTGAAGATTGGTATTCAGAGTGTTAAGGCAAACACCCTTGAGAATATTTGCTGAATCAGCTGAACTTAACTATTAACTATTAATTTTGTGGCCTCAAAGGGTGATTTCCTGAGATTCTCCATTATACTAGGACAACTCATTTAATAGACAAGATAATGATGATAAGAATAGGCCTTATAGAACTTACTGTGCTCTAAGTGCCTCAAAGATATTAACGTATTTAGTCCTCACAAAATCATAAAAAAGGTACCATTATAATCCTTATCTTAGAGAGCAAAACAGTGAAGCATAAAAAGATTATACAATTTGTTCAAGGTCAATAATAGAGCCAAATGCAAATTAAGACAGTCTGGGTCTAGAAATGATGCTCTTAAGCATTATGCCGTACCATCTCTGCCCCCTTCCCCTAGAAGTAATGCAAAAAAAATTTGCCCATACAGAACTCTGGCATTGGGTAGAGAGGAAAAATAAATCCTCTTTAAGAATTAGTAACCAGAAATGAACTCTCACTGAAATTTGCAGTCTACTGCCTCACTACTCTTTAACTCCACAAAAACTCCAGCCAAGAATTTAAAGTGGTCATATACTAATGGTATAATACTAACAGTTCTCAGGCACTACTAAAAATCTTTCATCATAGGTATTAAAATATTTTTACATGTAAAATTCAAAGAAAAATTAGTGTGAGATTTAAAAAAATCATTTAAATATAAAAACAAGGCACTATATATAAAACAAACAAATAAAAATATATTGCAGAAACACTCCTAAGAAGTTGCCAGGTATTAGAATTACTATAGACACAATATAAATATGTTTATATGTTCTAAGACATAAAAAGTTTAACGATATGAGAATATAAACTGAAAAAGAAAACAGAATTTTTAAAAATGCAAAGTATGATGATCAAAGCAAAAAAATTAACCAATAGGTTAAAACAGTAACTTAAATATAACTAAAGTGAGAATTGAGAACTGACATAGAGAAGTGAAGAAATTATGTCAAATGTAGACCTGAGAGATAAAGAGGCATAAAAAATAATGTAAAAAGATCTAACATATATCTGAATTGGAGTTCTAGCACAGAGAGAAGAAAGTAGAGGCCATAAGAGTAAAACTGCAGAAAATACAAGAAAAAGAAAACATCTTAAAAACAAACAGAGACAAGCTACATACACTCAAAGGACTGACAGACCAATAATTAAATTTTTGAAAGAAATAACAGAAGCCAGATGACAGTGAAATAATATCTTCAATAGGCTAAAAGAAATTCACTAGTAACCTAGAACTGTACAGTCAGCATAATTCTTCTAAAAATGAGAGTGAAACAGGTCATTTAGCAATAAAAACTGAGATGGTTTATCACTCTCATATCCTCGTTGAACATACTTTCAAGTAAAAAGAAATACCAGATGTAAGATCTGAAATGCCAGAAAATGATAAGAGAAGAAAAGGTGGCAAATATAAGCAATATTAACATTATAAAACAATGATATTTATTTCTTGAGAATTAAAAATGACAGAATTAAATATATAAAATAAAACATATAAATTGAGAAAAGATGAACAGAGTTAAAATATTCTGTTCTAAGGTCTTTTTCCTTTGGGTGGAGGGTAAAGATGTGTAGATAATTTGAAAAGTACACATGATTACATTTCTATGGTAACCAACTAAAAATAGTATGACTTCCAAACTAATAGAAAAACAAAAAAAATAAATAATGACAAAAAAAATGAAGAATACAAAAAGAAGGCAATAAAGTAAAAAAAAATGATGGGAAAATAAAAAACAAAATAAAATGGTAGAAATAAAGCCAAATATATCAATAATTATAATATATGTAAATAAACTATGTGTTCCAATTAAGAGATAAAAATTTTCAGGTTGGATTAAAAATGTTATAGCTATATTGTTTTCTTTTCAAAAGATACCTACATTACATAAAAGTACAAAGTGGAAAAATATTAATGGCAAATATTAATAAAAAGTATATTAATATCAACTAAAATATACTCAGGCAAAAGGCACCACTATATATAAAGAGGATCACTTTTTAAATAATAAAAACCTTAATTCTCCAGGAGGACTTAACAATATCCAACTTGTATGCAATTAATAATGTAACCTCAAAATACATAAAGCAAAACTTGACAAGGTGAACTAGAAAAACACCAGAAATGGGAGATTTTTAATATAACTTAATAACTGAAAAGTCAAGAAGACAATGTCATAGGAACATAGAAGATTTAAACAGAAGTAAATGAAAACCAAAATATAATATGAAAACTTGTGGTATATAATAAAATCAGTTATTAAAGAGTATTTTATATCCTTAAATGCCTATAATGAAAAGATGAATGAAAATCAGTGGTCTGAGAATCTAAAAAAAAAGGTTGATAAGAGAAACAAAATAAACTTAAAGCAGAGGAGTCAATTGTGTCTCAATAAAACCTTAAAAAAATAGAGGACAAGAAATAAGACTAGAAATTAAAGAAATAGAAAACAAAAATAAAATAGAGGTGATAGCAAAGCTAAAAGTTGATACTCTGAAGAGTCAAAGCTGTAAGCCTTTGAAGAGATTTAGCAAAAGTAGTAAGAAAGGAAGAAACAAAAAAAAAGGAATAAAAAGAGCTACATGTTAATATATTTTAAAACAGATGAAAGGAACACATTCCTAAACACACACACACACACACACACACACACACACACACACACACACCGCTTACAGACAGATATTAATAATTAAACAGAAAAATCTGAAAATACTATTAAAGAAATTGAATCAGAACTGATGGTCAAAATGGCAGATTAGATAAATGCTGTGCTTGCCTCCTCTCATGACCACATCAAAATTACAACTAAACTACAGAAGAACCATCATTGAGAATAGCCTGAAGTGTAGGTGAAAAGAAGTTCTATGACAAAGGACATTCAGAAGAAGCCACCTTGAGACTGGTAGAAGGGGTGTACACATGAAATGGGCTCGTTACCATATCTGCATGTGGTGATTCAAAATCAGGAGATATCTCAACTGCAGAGGTACCCCCAGAAGAGTAAGGGGTCTGAGCCCCATACCTAGCTTCTCAGTTCCAGTTCCAAACTCAGGAAGAGAAGTCCCCACAACTTTTGGCTGTGAAAACCAGCAGAGATTGTGGCTGAGTGAACTAGAGGACTGCAGGAGTTGTAGGCATTCATCTTAAAGGTCCCAGGCATGAACTTACTTGCTGATGGACTCACGTGTTCTGGGGCAGTAGTTTGAAAGGCATCAGGGACCAATGCAAGGAAGTGAATTGTCTGGCTTCAGGGCAAGGGCTGGAGGGGCAGCTTTCTCTGAGACTGAAGTGCTGGCATAATCTATTGTTTCTTTGTTAAGCCCTCTACCTTCTGGCATGCAGACATAAGTGGTTGCCATATTTGAGTTTCCATCAACCAGCTATCACTGGTGATTCACTGAGACTCAGGCCCACCCAACTTGTGGGCCCAACCATGCTGCTTCCAATAGCTTTTCTATATAAGTGGCATATCTTGGCTCAGCTCATGCTGTAAACTTTTCTAAAATCTATCAAAGGTTCATAAACCCCTAACAAGCAGCATCTGGCCTCTTGCTGAGTAGTCCTAAGCCCAGCACTAGATGTTGCCAGCCTCAGTTCATGGCTTGGCCTCTTGAAGTAACTCTATGCCCAGTGCGAATGGTGGTCATCTTTGGATTGCTTGGTGGCTCATGCAAGGTGGCCCTGGCAGTGCATAGGCTGCAGCTGAACTTGGCCTGCAGTGGGGCCCCTCCCGAGAGGACCTGGGGCTGGTATGCCTAATAGCCAGCTTGCTGGAGTATAACCTGGGGCCACATTCAAGTGCTCCATAGGATAAACTTCTGAACAACAGCTCTCCCACTGTAGTTACAGCCAGTCCTCTCACCAATCAGCTTCAGATTCACTCTCTTCCATTGACGTAAAAACAACAACTAAGGCTCAATCATAACAAGAGGGCAAATACAACTCATACAACGGACATACCTGGATCACTCGGCTCAGGTGACCTGGGAGACAGTGCCACTGGGCC
Source organism: Macroglossus sobrinus (assembly GCA_004027375.1). Classification (NCBI taxonomy): domain Eukaryota; kingdom Metazoa; phylum Chordata; class Mammalia; order Chiroptera; family Pteropodidae; genus Macroglossus; species Macroglossus sobrinus. The sequence goes on along the minus strand of PVKZ01000335.1, from coordinate 836,930 downwards.
TCAAACATCTACTACATAAGATCATTCTACCAAGACTGGGAAACAGAGCAGCCCTACCTAATATATAGAAACAGACACAAGGAGGCAGTAGAAATGGGGAGACCAAAACCAACCAACCAAACAAACAAACAAAAAAACAAAGAACATATCCAAATGAAAGAACAGAACAAAGCTTCAAAAAAGAACTCAACAAAATGGAGACAAGCTATCTTCCAGATGCAGAGTTCAAAAATACTTGTTATAAGGATGCTCGATGAACTTAGAGAAAGAGCAGATGAACTCAGTGAGAACTTTAACAAAGAGATAGAAAACATAAAAATGGAGAGAGAAAACACAAAAAAAGCAGTCATAAATGAAGAATACAATTACTGAAATAAAAAATATATTAGAGGGAATTGACAGTAGATTACATTGAGAGGATAGAATCAGCAATTTAGAAGAGTAAGTAGCCGAAAAACTCAATCAGAACAGCAACAAGAAAAAGAATCCAAAAAATAAGGATAGTTTAAGGGGCCTCTGGGACAATATCAAGTATACTAACCTTTATATCATAGAGGCATCAGAAGGAGAAGTGAGAGAAAGAAATTAAGAACCTATTTGAAGAAATAATGATGTAAACTTCCCTAACCTAGCTAAGGAAATAGACATACAATCCCAGGAAGGACAGAAAATCCCAAACAAGATAAACTCAAAGAGGCCCACACCAAGACACATTATAATTAAAATGCCAAATGTTAAAGACAAAGAGACAATCTTAAAAGCAGTAAAAGCAAGCATCTAGTTACATACAAGGGAGATCTCATAAAAACTGCCAGCTGATTTCTCAACAGCAGCTTTGCAGGACAGAAGGGATTGGCTTGGAATATTCAAAGCGATGAAAAGCAAGGACTTATACAAACAAGATTCCAAGAAAAGCTATCATTTAGAATCGAAGGACAGATAAGGAGCTTCCCAAACAAGAAAAAGCTAAATGACAACCAAACCAGTATTACAAGAAATGTTATGGATACTTCTTTAAGAAGATATATATATATAAAAAAGAATAATAAAATGGCAATAACTACATATTTATCAACAATTACTTTAAATGTAAATGGAGTAAATGCTTCAATGAAAATACAGATGAATAATAAAACAAGAACCTTACATATGCTGCCTAAAAGAGACTTCAGATCAAAACACAGACTGAAAGTAAAGGGATGGAAAAAGATATTTCATGAAAATGGAAATGAAAATGGAAGCGGAAAAAAGCTAGGGTAAAAATACCAGACAAAATAGACTTTAAAACAAAGGCTATAACAAGAGATAAAGAAGAACCTAGGAATCTCATATCTGAGGATTTATCTGAAAAAAAACCCAAAATATTTTGAAGGGACACACGAATTATATGTTCATTGCAGTATTATTTACAATAACAAAGATATGGAGGCAACCTGGGCATTCAACAATGTATGAATGGATATAGAAGAGGTGGTACTTATAGACAATGGAATATTACTCATCCATAAAAAGAATGAAATATTTCCATCTGCAACAACATGGATGAATCTAGAGAGTATTTTGTTGACTGGAGTAAGACAAGGAAAGACAAATGCCATAGGATTTTACTTACATGTAAAATCTAAAGAATAAAATAAAACAAACGAATCAGAAAAGATTCATAGATAGAACATTTTGATGGATGCCAGATGGGAGGGGGTTAGCGGGTGGGTGAAAATGGTAAGGGATTAAGAAGTGCAAATTGGTAGTTACAAATAGTAATGGCGATGTAAAGTACAGCATAAGGAGTATAGTCAATAATATAGTAATAACCATGAATGGTGTCAGATGAGTACTTGATTTATCAGGATGACTACTTTGTAAGTTATATGAATGTCTAATTACTATGTTGTACACTTGAAACTAATATAATATGCTAACTGTACTTGAAAAATTAAAAACCTATTTTAAAAATTAAATGAATAGTAAAAGTCTTCCCACAAATTACATTCCAGGCCAGTCTGTACAGTCTAAGGTATTAGTTAACTTCTATAATCCTTAGTTTATTTACTTATAAAATTGGATATTGTAATATCCCATTATATTATATTATTAGTATTATACTCTTACAAGTATTTAATTTGGGTATTATATTAAAAAGCACATGAAGACAGTCTGTGAACTCTAAAGTGTTATAAAATCTATAAATATTACTCACTCAATTTTAGATTTAAATCAGAAAACGCATTATTTTAAAAATAGACACATTCCAAAGAATCCACCAAAAAGTCAAGTTTTTACCATAAGGCTAATAAATTTTATTTTGTTACTGCCTCTACTAAATAACTAAGGACACATTTTCTGGGAAGAAAGGTAGTCACAAAATAATACAACTACAAATGCTGAAAAAATTTTAAACTCATATTTTAGTAAATATTATGTGTTAAAACCTTATGGATAAAGTTATAAAATAATATTTAAATAAGTACTATATTTTGTTTAGCGCAGTAAGTAAAAGATTTAAGGGAGCAAATAATACTGTAGAATGGGGTGAAGAATCATGACAAAGACACTAGTTTAAGGTTTCTAGGGTAATGAGTTACAGCTGTTTCCTCCTGAAACACAATCTTCTATGAATGTGTGCTTCATGAAATACCTGTAAATCTATTCGTATTCATTTTTTCATGAATGCATTCATTCAACCAAGATGTTAGTGCCTACCAAGTATGAGGTACAAGATTAGTTGCTGACGATACAAAGATGAAAAACAGTGAGGATTACAATTTTACAGTCCAGTGAGAGACAGATGAATAAAAATGAGTATGTACAGAGTGCCACATATGTTCAAAGGAGAGGAACACCTAATGCAAAATGAATAGGTCAGAGAACGTCTCAAGAAGGGATGACTTCTAAGCTGTATATTAAAGAAGAAATTAAGAGTTACCAAGAAGAGAGAAGTTGGATGACCATCAGAAGGAAGAAACTCAGCTCCTTCTACTCCCCCTTACAACCTCATTTGCACATATATATTATACTTCCTTGGTCATGTATGATGCCTTCCATAAAATTATTTCATAAAAGCAGGATTTTAAATATACTATTGAATAATGCTAAATATGAGTTTTAATGGTATGAGTTAATGCATTTAAATTATTCCCCTAATTCTAGCAAGATGACTTAAATTTATTTTGAAATCAGACTCCAAAGATCCAAGTTGAACTAAAAATTATATTTTAGAAATCATGTCTATCTTTTATTTCAGTTTTGCACACATTGGCATAGCTAGAGATTACAACAAAGCAGCCAGGGGGTCTGTGATAGAATGGGAAAGTAAGCATATTCTGAGCAAAGAAAGGGCACTTTACTGAATTCCAAGGCTGAATTTCAAAACTGTTCTAGGTACTAACTTGCCATCTTAGCATGTAGCATGTATCAGAACATCTGCAGGTTATGTGGCTGACAAGAGTCTTTGAACTAAGGTCACTGTTCTGGTTTTTCCTCCAATAGTGATTGGCTTTTGGGAGTGTTTCTTATACCACTATTTCTATCTTAAATTTTCTATGACTCCAGTAATATTTATCCATGAGCCACGACATTAAATACTGAAATATTTTTAAGGCTGCAATGTATTCAATTACTTTAATTTTTATCTCTGTAAGAAATACAACCCCACCATCAAGGAAACATTACTTTAAAGAGAAAAAAAGTCACTGATGGAAAGCAAAATAATACAAAGATCAAGCAGTAAGTAGCAACACAGCTGGGGCTGTGTTTGGCTTTGGTACAATAAAGAAAAACACAATACAAGTAAATAATGTACATTTTATTTTCTTCATAGTGCTTACATGGATATGTGAGGAATTTATTCTTAGCCAACAGTTTGATTTCTCACAGAACGTTATGTTTTCTTGCAGGAAACATATTCTTATTAAATCTTTCCATCTATCTTTTCTGGGTGAGTTGGAAAGTTCTGGTCTTGTACAATATATAATAAATTATCCTTTTCATAGTTTCTTTTCTACATATTTTGGTCATAACAAAGACCTTAAACATTTTATTTGCCAATGAACTGTGTATGAGCTCCTAGTAGGGCCAATGTTCTGCTCTCCTAAGCCTTCTACTGCTCCTACAAATGCCCTACATAAACAATTTTATGTGCATATGTATGTGTATGTGTATGTGCATGTGTGTGTATGTATATAATATTTATCTAGCTGAATGAAATAAGCAATTTAATCTTATCACTAACAAATGTTAAATCAAAATAATACTCAACTTTAAAATATTACAAGAAAACTATAGGTACTGATAGAACACAGTATTTGAAATTAGGCAGATCTGGCCTAGAATCTTATTTATTGTCACCAATATGTCACAGCTGTGAATCAGATAAGCTATGTCATTTCTTCCAGTCTTTTGCTTTCTTCTCCGTGAAAAAGAGTAACAGATAACTCTTCTGAGTTGCTATGAGGATTAAATGAAGTAACAAACGTACAGCATCTGTAAAAAATAGTTTGCACTACCATTTTCAACTCTACTTTTAATCAAAGTACACCAGGAAGCATTTTTAGGTCAGTGACACTAATATTTGGCTGAAAAAGGTGAAAGCAATATCCTGCTTAACTTTGTGCCCAATTCAACCTTGTTCCTACAATACTTTTAAGGAAGAATAAGAGAGGGTGGGACAGATTAGATAGCAAACAACATTAAGAATAAATACATGACTGTAAAAAAACTTCCTTCCAATTTAATTCAGGGCTTCCCAAATCATTTTAAATTAGAAGACTCAGTGGATGGTTAATATACACAAGTGAAACAAGAAAGGGTTATGTATAACACATGTATACTGTGTTCAATATATTTGTGTTGTATGTACACACATATTTTGCACAAATACATAAATTCTATGCATGAGAAAAATCAGGGCCAACCAAAGAAAAACAAACAAAAATATGAGTTATAGTTTTTACTTTAACATCTATTTTTACTGAAAAAAAAAAACCCCAGAATGTTTTTAAAGTTTAATATTCTGTTTTCCATCATCGGATGTTAACTAAGTACTGATTTCATTATAAAAATTAACTCTAGAGTGCAAATCACTTTATTCCTTCTCAGTGTAATCAACAGAAGATGAGGGACTTGTTTACTTAAATAAATCACCTACAATGGAATGTGAAGCCTTTTGAGTTAGGAAGGTCTTTCAGTTTTCATTGTCTATTCCAGATACTCTCTACAAAAAGTTTCTCAGGGAGTACAAGTCCATGCTTTTTGCAGGCTTCTACATTTACTCCTCTCCTCTGCCTTGCTATAACCTACTAGGTAACTTCTTGTTTAAAAACCCTTTTTATTTTTTATCTTCTGAAGCCTGGCTCACCAGGCTTTCTTTCCTATCCTAATATTGCAATCAACCAGAGTAACTTCAGTGTTCTACATGAATGACCCTATACTTATCTCTATTTCTTAATTTTTCCTGGTGATTCAGTCAAACATTTCCATAGACATGCCCTGCATGCCATTATTCCTGTGTCCTCAAAATAATAAACTTAGACATTCTATTCTCTGACCATAACCTCCCAATTTTCCAGCATTCTCTTCTAATTACTATTCAATATATAGACTCTTGAGGCAAGTCATCCCTAAGTAGGATGTGCAAGATGATCTATAGAGTACAGGAAGAAAATCTTAGAACTTTACCTTTTCTATTTTATATTTTTTATAATTTCTGTTTCTGCAGAATATATAAAGTAGATTGCAAGTTATATAGACATCATTAAAGCATATTTACATTTTATTTAATATACTTTACATAAGCTTTAAAAATATATTAGCATAGAAATAAACACATATAACTTATAAATACATTTTTACATTCGTGGTATGTACTAAACAAATTGCAGACCACTTCATAGGCTTTTTTCTATTTTGTGTGCTTTTTCTTCCCTACTCTGCTTTTATCAGATTATATATACATCATTTCAACCACTTGCCTGTACATGTTTTCAATTCCCTTGCCCCATTATCCTTCCATTGTACCTGGACTCCTGAGTACTCAAAGAGAAAAGTAACAAAATATAAAACTCTACAGATATTAGCCACCATAAATCCTTGGTCAGCATCCTCAATTTGGGCCTCAGTGATGCCTAGTAATCACATTAGCTTTCCCTTTTTAGCTCTCTCATCCTCCGTAGTGATTGTCTCAACCATTCATCATTTCTCTAAAAACTCTGTCCTTAACTATCTCTTCCCTCACTCCCAGCAGATAATGTCAAGGGCTGGTTAATCGAAAAAAAAAAAAAATTGCCCTTAGATGAGATGAGAACTCAACTCTGTCAATTTTCTACCACAAATATTACAAACTGACCTCACAGATTTCCAACATTTCCTTCTTCTCTCTTAAAATGGAAAGATTTCTCTTCCTGTGCTCTGGTTTTCTAGTCTCACTCCTCTAACTTGTTTATCTTTTCTGTTGCTAATTTGTTCAGTTTCTCTACTGCCCTAAGCAATTAAACATCCTCAGGTTTTCCCAATATAGAAAGAACTTGCCTCCAATCTCAAGTTCTCTCCAGCTGCTACCCTTTTCACTCCTCCCTTTCATAATAATTAAAATTCCATGAAAGAGCAGAGACATCAACCATTGTTTCTTTATCTCTTATTTACTACACAAATTATAGCAACTAGGCTTCCATGGCCATTAATTCAGGTCATCAATTCATATTTATATTAGCAAATCCAGTGATACTTTTTTGATAATTATTTTTCATACTTAGAAGCTTTTGACTCAGCTCATGCCTTGAAATTTTTCTTTCCTTGGTTTGGAGATACTAGACAGTTTACTTCCTTTCTCACTAATTTTTAGCCTCCTTTGTGTTCTCTCAATTCTTTAGTAACCCCACCTCAATGGTTCTCAATCCTGGCTATATATTAGAATCACCAGGGAAGCTTTTGAAATATAAGATATCTTAGGATATACTGATACTAACTGAATCACAATCCCTGGAGTTTGGAGCCCAGGTAAAGTATTTTTAAAAAGCACATCAGGTGATTCAGATGCACTGTGTAAGTTAAGACCTCTGCCTTAAATGCTGTCTGCATGGCTTTGCCATAGACCCCCTTCCGTTCTCACTTTGTACATAATAAACAGTTGTTCTAGTCCATTAATTTGTTATGCAGCATTAGATAATTGAAATAAGATGCTTTTATACATGTAAGTTTGGGACCCTGGCATTTGAGGGCTATATGTAGAGGTTTATACTCATAGGAAAATCTGAGCATTTCTGATGATGGAGAACACAAGAGGAGGTTAACATCTGGTCTAATTTTCCCCATCAGTATATGGCTCTTTGCTTTTCCTTGTCTTAAGAACAGTGCTCACTAACCATTCCCTCACCCTGAATATTCATTCTCCTCTGTGACGCAATACTCACTCTGATCTTCACTTGGCAAATTCCTACTCTCCTTAAAGGTCTTAGGTCTCCCACCTGCAATCTTACTATCTCCTCCAATCCATACTCTTCATTGCAACCAGAATGATTTTTCTAAAATGCAAAATTTATTACATTATTCTACTCACTTTACTCAAACTTTATCATGCTTTAAATCTTCTAATGGCTTCTTATTGCCTTCAGAATTAGTTCTAAATACCTTGTAAAGTCCTTCAAACTGTACCCCTACTTTCCTTTCATCCACATTCACTGTTCAAATACGAGACTTTAAATTTTTAGAAGGGCCATCCTCTTTTTTAGGCACTGTCACAAGATTATTTCTACGAGAAATAATCTATCTATCTTTTTCCTGGTCTAGCTAACTACTTATTTTTCAGGACTCAATTTAAATGCCACGACTTCTGGAGAAGACTTTTCTGAATTCTGCAATCTATGGTAAAGACCAGTGGTACAGTTGGTGCTCAACAAATAGTCAAATGTATCTCCTCTGCATTTTCTAGCATGCCTTCTAGTTAGACTGCGGGAATGAGGCTGACTTCCGACCAGTAAGATGTGAAAGAAAAAGATGTAAACCATCTATAAGACTAGTTCTTAAAAATATCCAGTGGAATTCATCAGCTCTCTTTCCCCATCATGGCAATGGAAGAAGCGACATATTTCTGCAAGATGGGGAGGACTGCCTGATACAAACTGAACATTACTTGAGTAAAAAAGAATTCCTTGTGTGATAAATTAGTAAAATTTCTGGGTTAACTTGTTACCAAGCTTAGCCTAGTCTATCCTTATCTGTCTGTCTTCCTTGATAAGACTATTAGCATGTTCAGGAAAAGTTTTGTGCTTCTCTTGCTCACTGCCTTATCCCTAGAATCTAGCATAGTGCTTGAAACATAGAAAGCATTGAGAAAATATCTCCTGCATGAATGAATGAATCAATCAATATAATCTACTTTGTTTAGTAGAATACTGTTAGTAACATCACTTTGAATTTATAAATACTGTAATACTATACATCAGATACTTTATCTGCCAGTATATTTTCTGTCTTTTTAGTTAAAAGCAGCAGTTTAAATTTCGTATCCTGTTCTGTTTTCTTCACTTAACATAAGGATATATCTTTGTTATTACAAATTCATCATAAATATCATTTATAAGTACATAAATGTTCCTTCATATATAAATACCATCATGTACCCAAACATTTTCTATTCTTCCACATACAGGTAGTTCCCTGCAAACAACTTCAGAAACAAGGTAGTTTTCTATCCTCATTCAACTTACATTTTAAATAATTCTTCCCACATATTAAAGGTTTATTTTATGCTGTAGTTTACCCGAAAGTTAGAATTTTGTCTTAACATTTTTATACTCCTATGGTTATGTCTTGAAAGATGCCTTGAACTTAATAATTAACACTGCTTATATGTATTAATTAAATTTTTAATGAGAAATCTGAAGCTATCAATTCCAAAACGAATGGTACTTCTAGATATTGTATAAAGAAGGAATCTGAATAAACAAAAGATAAACCCAATTATATTACAATTAAGAGAAACATATAAATAAAGACATAGAATTGGCTTTGATAATGTTCTGGCTCCTTCCTACAAACCCCCAATTCTCCAACGATAATTGAAGTTCTGATTCTAAGAACAATGAGAACCAAGGAAAGCACAATGACCTGAGGTCAGGAGTTCCAAGTTCAAGTTTTGGACACTTCATTTAGTAATCATATGCCCTTAAGCATAATTCTCTGTATTTCTATTATTTTTGAAACTCAAGAGCTGTGTCTCTTCCAAGGCAGGGTTTCTCAGTCTAACATTATTGACATTTTGGACTGGATAATTCTTTGTTGTTGGGAGCTATCCTGTGTACTGTAGGATGTTTAGCAGCATCCCTGACCTCTGCACACTAGATGCCAGTTGCAACATCCCCATCCCCTTAGGTGAGGACAATCAAAAATTACTCTGAACAGTGCCAAATATGCCCTGAGAGGCAAAATCACTCTCAGATGAGAACTACTGCTTGAGAAGATAATAATAATACTTTATAACTCTAGCTTTGTCATCTCAGCAACTTATTCTCCAATTTTTCTAGAACTCCTAACATGTTACCAGGCTAAAGGCTTAGTTTGTAGCATTTCTTATTCCTTCTTTGCTCTCTTGTGCAAGCATCTCCCCTTAATCATGGTTTCATTTTCCAAGGTTTCAGTTACCCACCATCAACCATGGCTCAAAAATATTAAAAAAAAAAAAATTCCAGAAAAAAACAATTCAGAAGTTTCAAATTGTGCACCAGTCTAAGTAGTACAATAAAATCTTGCGATATCCTGCTTTGTCCTGCCTAGGATGTGAATCATCCTTTAGTCCAGCACGTCCAGGGGGTATATGCTACCCACCTATTAGTTAGTTATTAGCCATCTTGGTTATCAGATCCACTGTTACAGTATCTCAGTGTTCAGTAATCCTTACATTGCTTAATTATGGCCCAAAGTGTAAAGGAGTGATGCTGGCAATTCAGAATGTGACAAAGAGAAGCCATAAAGTGCTTTCTGTAAGTGAAAAGGTGAAAGTTCTTGCCTTCATGAGAAAAAAAAGGATGCCGAGGGTGCTAAGTTCTATGGTAAGAACAAATCTGCTATCTGTGAAATTGCTTGAGATATAAATTAAACTGTATCATTGGTGTGTATGTATAGAAAAAAAACTATATATAGGGTTTGGTATTGTCTGTGGTTTCAGGCATCCACTGTGGAGTCTTGGAATGTATACCCCATGGATAAGGTGGGACTAGTGTAGTTTGCTTTTTAATAGTCAAAAGTACTTCAAAGAAAAAAAGAAAACAAAAAGCCATTTCAAAGAAAGAAAGTAAATGTTAAGCTAATTATATAATTTATTTTAGGGTAATTAAAAATTGATAATATTGTTCTTTTAACAGTATTTCAATTATGTTTTCTAAATTCTATTTTAGGAAGAAAAGAGTGCCTCAATTTCCCTTCTCTCACACATAAAACCATTTAGGGTGGCTTGATAGTTCAGGGATCCCAATTAACATTTAGCATTGCAAACACTGAACAACATCTGAAACTGCTTCTTCACACAGAACATTCTTTTTTCAAGTCTGTTGAAGATATCAAAGAGACTCCAAAAAGACTAACTCATAGCAATGAAATTAACTTAAAATGAGTATTATGCATGACGACATGTATACTCACAGTAATTTGTATTTTTACTATACCATGCACTCTCAAAACACTTTTAAATGTTAAATCTAATAATTAAATGTTCCTTCTTTATGAGAGAAATTAACTTTAAGCATCTAAAAATGAAGTCTTTAAATAAAAATGTCTCCTGAAAATACACCCTATATACTACAGCACTTTAATACTAAGTAAATGAAGAGTACTTTTTACTTAAATACAGTTTGTATATGTGTTAAAGGGATGAAATAATGCAAAAAGTATTATAAAATGTGACAGGTAATCAATGATAAATGATTTCCCACCAGTAGATTTAATTTTATATTCAAGACTGAATGTAGAAATAACATAAGAAAATAGTTTTAATTTCTAAAGCAACAGTATAAGGGAAAATTTGCTCACTTTCAAATACTTCTTTAAAGATCATATCTTAATATCACTGTGTTCTTCTAGGAATTTGAAAACGAACATCTCTATGAAAAACAACATTTTCTCACCTGTTAAAAAGAGTTGCTGAATCTGGATTTCTTAATTGTGATCCAATATTTTCAAGTGATTAGGCATCTGCTGGAAGTAATGTCAATCTTTTAACCACATTTAGTGAGCAAAGAGCAATCGCTTGCCATAATTTTATTTATTCATTTATTATTTATACCTTGGTAGCTTCCAATAATGATTTAAGATGATTCACCTGGTCTTTTACACATTGGAGTTATGAGGCAGTATTGAGTGGTTGAAAAGCACTGGCTTTGGGTTAAGACACACCTATGTGTCAATCCTGTTTCTGTGGCATAAACAGCACCCATAAACTTTGGTCAAGTCACTTCTCTTACTCTCTGAATAGCAGATTCCATACCTACTAGCTCTAATACCTGTATTAGAGCTGGCTTATGGCAGGCATTTTATGTTATATTTCTTCCTCTTCAAAAATGTTTAGACCTTTAGAAAATTAAGCATGATATTTTTCACAGTATTCTGTTCTAGATCAAAAAAGATAAGGTTTTGGTACTGTGTCCGATAAGAAAAACATTATCTCAAAATATCAATGCAGATGCCATTCTGGACTCATTCTTTTTTTGACCTACTTTGTACTATGTATTCATTATAGTGGAAATTAATATTTCAAACAAATAAAATAGAAATGCAGTTTTAAAAATATTTTAAAGTCCCGAGTAAACCTTCAGTTTATAGCAGTAGGCTTCAAAAACAGAGCTCTTAATGAATTTTCCTTCTAAAGATCTGCAAGAGATACTAGGCTATACTAATCCTTAGAATGCGGGTACACTTTGATCAAGTTTTGCCTACAACTTATTAAAACTTTAATTACTCTTTAAAGCAGTTGGTCTCAAAGTAAATTCAAGAATATTCCAAAGAAATTTCTTTAGAAATTAAGAAACTTTAATTAAAAAAATACTTTTGGAAGCGGAGTCTTAAGATATTTAAGCAAAACTATGTCCTTAATTCACTGTATCAGCTATACTGACTTTCACTAGAGTTGTACATTTTTGAAATTTCTGATGTGTGAAAATTTAAAGAATACACTGCTAACAAAATCATGAACCAAGGAAAATACATTTTAAATATGGTAATTTGACTTAAAGCAAATAAAACAAAACAAAATTGATAATCTGGTAATTGATTGATATAAACAAATGTCTAAATCAGTGGTTCCTGCATCAGAAGCACCACCTGGAGGGCTTATGAAGACAGACTGCAGAGGCATGGTATAAGAAATTTAGGGTAAAAAAAAATCTGAGGCTCAGAGGCTCCGCGATTTATTAGCCATGTGGTCAAAGGCATGGTAAAGTCTTAAGTTCTCTGGAATTTAGTTACCTCATTTATAAAAGGGAACAGAATAAGTACCTCCAAGAATTGCTGTGAAGATTAAATAATGAATATATAATACTCAATAATCACTTGTTATTTTGTGGGTACTTAATACATAGTACCTATAAAAATTTTGTACCAGAGATCTGTCTCTTCTGCTCATCAGCTCAAACCAATGAAAGGATTGAAAGATGCTAGGTTTTCAAGAAAACTCTTTCTTTTGCATCTGAATTTTCATAGCTTCAACTATGCAATGATTCCATATCATATGTGTCTATATCTGAATGTTTAAATACACCTGTATAATAATAAATCTAAGAATAATGAGTATGTATTTTAAATCAACATACAAAAACTTATGCACCAAATAAATGTTGCTCCATTCAAAGTATAGGACTATAGAGCTACAATTGTTCCAAATAGCTTTGAGCCTCCTCTTTTAGAACTACTTTACCAATCAATTAAAAAGCCTCACAAAAGTCAGCTTCTTTTTAACTCTTTACTTGTTTTTCACCAAGAAACAAACAAGACACGAAAACAAAAATTGTGCTCATTAAACATTACTCAGAAAGACAGTTGTCTATAAATTCAAACATAACTCTCAAAAAATGACTGGTAATACAGATGACATTCAAAATAATGTACAGACTGTAAAGACAACCTAAGGAGTTCTGAAAGCACTTAAGCAAAGCAACAACACTAAAATGAATGCATAATCTCCTATGGGATTACTTTCTGAGAAAAAAAATGCTTGTTTGCTTGGATAGTTCCTACGATACTTGTCTAAAAGCAGTCTACCACTGTGTATATTATGTGTATATGTATAGGACAGTATCATTGAGATAATTTCTTAATGGGGAGTATTCCTTAGGAAATTGATTGTCATAAAACCTAATAATCTGCAAGAAAATAAAAGATCATAATAGATAAGAAGTTATGCTTCTAGGTTTTCTAATTTTTTGGATAGTACTACTCCAATATTTTTTCTTCCTAGTTTTAGTTATTTAATATTTTTAATCACCTATCATGTATTTTGAGTAAAACTATTAGCCTTCCTTATAAAAGGAATTGAGAGACAAAGAGAAGAGTTAAGTGGATAATTTAAAATCAAAGATAAATGTGAGGTAGTAGATAAGAAAGAAAGGAACATAGTCCCTTTATTTCCAAATAAATACAACAATTACAGACCTTATAGGTGAAAAAGGATTTAGGTAGGGCAGTTTCTAGAGCTTAAAGAAGAAAAGAATGAAAATAATAGTGAAGCTAGGAGAAGCAAAAAGAACCCCATCTCTACTCTGCATCTACTCTGTTGGTTAAAGGATCCCTTAGCAATGGTCTGAGACTATTGGAATTTTCATTCTCACTGCACAATAAGATAAGTGAGCCTTAGAATCATGTGAATGCTGCAGTACAGGTGTGGTTGTGTTTGAGGAGGGACTATGGTAAAGAAGATATAGGGACTCTAAAAATATTTTCCATAGAAACACTGCCATAAGATCCACAGAAACATAAAATATCCAAACAATGAAATTAAAAAATGGGAGGATCTGAATAGACATTTCTCCCAAAAGGACATACAGATGACCAAGAGAAACATAAAAAGATACTCGACATCACTAATCATCAGAAAAATACAAATCAAAATCACAATGAGATATCACCTCACACCTGTCAGTATGGCTTGTGTAAAAAAAAAAAAAAAACAAGGAATAACAAGTGTTGGTGAGGATGTGGATAAAAGGGAACCCTCTTGCATTGTTGATGGGATTGAAAATAGAACAGCCACTATAGAAAATGATATAGGGATTGCTCAAAAAATTAAAAACAAAATTACCATACAACTCAGCAATTCTAATTCAGGGTAAATGGCTGAAGAAAACAAAAACAATAAATCAAGAAGATATATTCATCCCTATGTTCATTTCAGCCAAGTTATGAAACCTAGGTGACCATAGATAGATGGATGGATAAAGATGATGTGGTATATACACACAATAGAATATTAGGCATAAAAAAGAATGAAATCCTGCCACAACATGGATAGACCTAAAGAGTAACACAGTAAGTGAAATAAGTCAGAGAAAGGCAAATATTGTGATTTCACTTATATTTTAATCTGAAAAAAAAAAAAGAAAACAAAACTAAACAGAAACAAGCTCATTGATGACAGAAGAAACTGATGGTTGCTAGAGGGGACAGGGGTGGGAGGAACTGGTGGAAAATAGGAAGGAGATAAAGAAATAAAAAACTTCTAATTGTAAAATAAGTCATGGAGATTTAATGTACAGCATAGAGAATATAATCAATGACATCATAATAACTATGTACAGTGACAGATGGTTACTAGACTTATCGTGGTGATCATTTCATAAGTTGTATAAATACTGAGTCACTATGTTATACACCAGAAACTAATATAATATTGAATGTTAACTATAAATTTTTAAAAATCCATAGCATTGTTATGTCTTACATAATTGACTGAAGGGACATAATTTCACCAAGCATAACTCCAAGTAAAATAGCTTTTCTATGAATAACAGATTCTGAATGACAGAACTAATATGCAAATTAGCGATTGCCAGGGTGATGAAACTTATCATCGTTAACAGTTCCTAAATAGGTAACTCCA
Source organism: Macroglossus sobrinus (assembly GCA_004027375.1). Lineage (NCBI taxonomy): Eukaryota > Metazoa > Chordata > Mammalia > Chiroptera > Pteropodidae > Macroglossus > Macroglossus sobrinus. The sequence continues at coordinate 821,857 of PVKZ01000335.1, read as the reverse complement.
AGGTCACATGACTAAAACTACTAATGGTTACAATATCTTTCACTCAAAACCTTTGGGCCAATAGCATTTCAAAATTGATATATATATTTTTTAATTTTAGCAAGGTGACATAGTACATATACTACATATCATATAACATCCCTAGAGGTGACTAGGGCAGCACCTGAGAATCAAATACATTAATATTTCTGCAGTGAAATATATATTCACATACGGGAAATATCAAGCCTATAAATAGCCTCACACAAATTCAGTTCTGGATTTTTCACCAAATGAATTTAGTTCAAGTCAGATTTTGCTGACCGAACTAAATATACTTTTACTTAATTTTTTCATATTAAAAGGAGTATGGGGTTTTTGCCCAGAAGTCTCTGGAATTCAGAAATATAGAAAAGGGACTATAGACACTTATATTAGTAATTTTAAATGTTATTCTTTCAACATCCTTGCATAGATGATCCAAATTCACCTTTGAAAAAAATTGGGGGTCTTCTTAGCTAACTAAAAAACAAGTGATACTAGCCAAACAGTGTTTAAAAGCCTTGCACATCAGTAAATGTTTATTTAATGCCCAAGGATTCCTGCAAAGGTTTTGAAAGGCTTGAGATAATGGGAGAAGGAAGTTTCTCTTGGACTGGATGTTAGATAATGCCATTATTCAAAATATGAAATTTAAACTAGACTCTCTGCTCCAATCAACAATTACCATAAGAACAATAGATGTAGGAACCTTGCTTTACACTAGTTGCCCACAAAACCTGCCATTGTTTCCTCACACTCTAGCAGAATTCTCTGAACCTGTGTTACTCAACCCTCTCCTTGTTTCAGTGGTTAGGACTTGCTATGTTGCTTACACAGACCAAATACATTTATGTGGTAGAGAGGACACTATTCCTTGGTCAGTCTGCTCAGTGTTTCCTTCTACCTCTTACCTATTGACTCCTTTTGTGCTAGCTTCTTTCTCTGTAGATGGAATCTATTCAAGTCTGTTTCAGGGGCTTGATTTCAAAGCAGACTGTATCTTCTATTGTTTAAGAATTTACATTCTCCTTCCTAGAGGAGCTCATTTTCTGCCTTAAGTTCTGTATTTGCTGAGACTCTCATCATCTGTCACCTCTCATCAGTCTAAATCAACTTTGGTCCCTGGCTTCTCTTAGCCTGCCTCACCCTATGCCATTGGTAGCGAGAGAAGCACTGTTACTCTTCTGAGATATCTGTTTACGGTTATAAAATGTCTTCCTTCTATATTTTTTCTTCTTCATAGATACATACATCAACCTCCTAATCAAATACAATGAAAGCCATTTGCTAAATATTTTGAAAAAAGACAAAAATGTTATTTTAGGGGAAAAAAGTAAAGGACAAATTTAAAGATAATCAAAACTATGTAATAATTCTTTAAAAATACTTTGTCATTATTGGTGTCAATTTTCAACCAAAAGATAAGAAAAATGATGGCAGAGAGAAAATAGTTTTAGTCATGGTTGGGGGATAGAGAAGTGAATTGCTTAAGAATGAGAGAAAAATGTCTCAGGAAAAAAATCAGCCACCATTTAAAGAAATGGCAAAAATACTCTATAAATAGTAACAAGATACCTTGTATTTACATAATGACTTTTTTATAAGTAATTCATGGTGATATATTTTTTATAATGAAGACAATGTTATTTTTTTTAAGGAAGATGAGCCAATATAGGGTAAACTTGAATCACACTTAAAAGTATGATATTTTCATATTGAAGATTAATTACTTGTTCCTGAAAAAAAGAGAGGCAGAGAACCTTTAAAGGCACTGGTTTTTATCTGAGACAAAAATCTTAATAGGCCCAAGTTTCCACTGAAAGATCAATGTAACAATGATGAAACATTTATACTGAAATAACCCAAAAGTCAACAAACATTTACTGAAATATTTAAATATTTTAAAAGCTACATATTAGGAGGCAGAAAATAAGGGTATTACCTTAGATCTGACAAAATTGTTTTATTTCTCCAATGGCTATTATAATACAATACCTATTGCTTTATATGTCCTTGTTTTTGGAATATTTTAAACTCTAGATAGGTATAATTTTGTAATCCCAATATAAAGAAGCTTCTAGTTAGGCGTATCACAAGGAGTTGGTGGCATCCTAAGTGAGAACAGAAGCATAGAAAAGTTTAAGTGACTTGCCTAATATTAATGGTAAAGCAAGGTAGATATCTTGTTATTTGACTACAAGTCCAATGCTTTTAAGTCCTACATAAATCTGTGTTCTACCACATGAAACTATTAAATTGTAAACAGACAAGAGATTTTGTCATACTTCTATGCTAGGTTTTTAATTTTTTGTGTGCAATCTTTACCTAAGAGAAAAATGTCTCCTGGTTCTGAAAATTTGTGAAGGATACAAAAATAGCTCTTATAAGCAATATAAACAATAAAAAAGGAGGAGTTACAAGGTCTTGATTAGGATGTTCCATTTCTTATTTTTGTATGAAATATGTTAAGTGAATATTATAAACTGAAAAATATATATATAATATACCTGGGAGAAACCATGTATGATATCTTTTTATCTTCTCATTAAAAAAAAACCCCTCGTTGTTATAAAGTTTCCTGACTTCTAATCAAGCAGAGGTTATGATTTAAAATTATAAATAATACTAAGATGTAATCAATCAATCCTTTCACAAAAATACTTTCCACTTGATAGTAAATATTTCCCAGTGTTTCAAGTCAAAATCTTTTTCATAATCAAAACCATCCAATCAAAAAGTGCCTTTGTCAATATAATTATATCTTAATTTTGCAATAAGATTCCCTAAGATTTTATAGAGCAGAAATACTGAATGGTTAATAAGATCAAAGGAAGAACACAAATTTTATACATTTGACTTTTGATTAATTTTACTAGTGACAGAAACTAGTAAACATGAGACAGTGAAGCTCAGATTTTGGGACTGAACAGATTGAGGTTGAACCCTCACTCTCTCACTTAGTATTTGAAAGATGTTGAGCAAGTGATTTAACTTCTTTGTGCCTGTTTCCTCAAAAATTTGTTGTGAGGATTATAGGAAGTCATGCCTATGATGGGCAAGAAGCACAATGTCTCTTAAATATTGGTTATAATTACTAACAAGAGTTTTATAAAGGATAACCTACTAATTTGGTTGAAAATACGCCAAATGGTCTTGAGTTTGTTTCAAAGCTACCAGCAAACAGATAGATTATTTTATTCCTTTTGAGATTGGAAGTGCATATGAGAGTTCTGTAATAAAAACCTCCTTCCCCTGAAATTATATGCAATTAAGTAAATTATAGGTGTGTGAGATTAGAGTTTTATGCATCAATTGGATAGAAAACTCCATAAAGGTTTGGCCCTTTTTTTTTTTTTTTACCACTTAATACCTAGCACAATTCTGGTGCATCATGGTAGTGATTCAATAAATATCTGTTAAATGACTGAATGAATAAATGAATGAATGAGATAATGTCAATGAGAGATCATAAAGTTCGAAAGATGACTAACAAGAAATATGACCATTTGGGATGAAGAAAAATCCAGAATGAGATGCTGGTGGTCTTGGGCAAATGGTAAACACTGAAGGAGTTTAAAGAACCTGTCAGAATCAAAGTAAAAAAGAAACTTGGAGAAAGTTTGACAGAGAGATGGATATGTGCCCTAGAAAAGGGATGATAACACAGTAGACACTGAGTGAAAGGAATTGAAAAACTGAGGGCTCAGAGTGAGAGATCCTATCACATAAACACTCAAGCACTTCTGGAGAGAGCAGTTTCAGTCTAAAACTATACATGTCTAGGGCTAGAGAAAGGAAACTATACTTTCTAGGAGTCCAAAAGATCCTTGAAAAGTATCTCTGGTTTTGCATATGAAGTATAAACTATTTCTACAAAGGGAAGCATAGAAGGACACAGCAACCAAAAAGAAAGAGGCTACAGAATAAATGAAAGCAGAAAGATTCAAATAAGTCTAGAAATGACTTACAAAGAATGACTTATAAGTGAATTAAAAGGAAATAATGAGTATATTGGTCATGAGCAAGCAAGATTAAATGATTTACTTACTAAATGGATGTACATTTAAAATGAGCAATTACTGGTGTCTTGTTTGGTTTATGTTCTAAGATACCTAGAACCCCTAACCCCAACCCCCCCCCCCCACACACACACACAAAAGCATGAGTTATAGTGCAGTAGGCTCTCTATGGAATGAAAGAATTAAAGCTATAATCTGGGGTTGATCCAGAGTAACATGCATCAGGTCAATAAATCACGCGCAGAACAATCTGGGAAGCCTTCTGTGTGGGTGCCACTGTGGCTGATGCTGCAGTACAGAGTCCATTTATGGAAAGCAGACCAAGATTTATGAAATGTGCCTATCACCTCTTGGCCCTATATACTGTAGTTAACATTCCTTAGAGCCAGATGTATTGTTATGAGTAATGGAGACGTAACTCTTCATCAGGGTTGATCTTGCTTGGCCCTCAGTTGCTATATTCTCTACAGTTCAAAGCATTTTTTAATACTTGTGACAAGTTTGATATTCCTCTGGTTTTACACCTTAAACCAGGTGAAATGGTAAGGGGACAGGAAACATAAGTAATTTACACTGGAATTATCTGTATATAATTCATTAGGAGTTATCTACATATCTTTCTCATGTGTTATGAATTTGCTCATTCAACATATACTTATTAAGTTCCCACTATGTCCCAGAAACTACTCTAAATGCTAGGGACAAAACAATTTAAAAGGACAGACAAGAATCCTCCCCTTGTAGAGTTTTTATTCAAGGCATTTAGGGGAATGAGGTTGGGAGGAGATATTAAACAAGTTAACATTTAACTCCCTTACATTAAAACTCATTTGATATTAATTTTTAAAACTGCCTAACACCCTGATACTGTGAGCTGTGAGATGCTTCTTACACTGAAAGATACTCTAAAGTACAGTCTTTTTGGTAAATAAATTATCCTTACATCTAATATAACTGCCTTTAAATGTGCCATAATTAGAAGAAGCAAATGCTTTCCTATAGTTAATCTTTATTACATTTTGTAAAAACATATTTATTTTATTCTTACTATGATAAAAGTAACAATCATTGTATAGAATGGAATTTAGAATGAAAAAAGGCCCTAATCTTAGCATCTTAATACAACCATTCAGCATTTTGATATATTTCTAATATCTTTAAGGTTTATATATTTGTATATTTAAGCATTTTAAATTTCTTTTTTAATTTTTGTTTACTTTTGAACTTAGTAGACCAACAAATTAGCCAAGGAGCCATATTTATCTTTATTTATCTTCCTCAAAGATCATTTAAAACCTTTAAGAAAGGAAATAAAAAGTCGTTTTTAATTCTATCTTTGAGTTGAAGCCCAATACTAAAAATTTTAAGCCTAAACAATGCTAGGCTCAAAATCTGATGCTACACTTTTTTTTTTTTAAAGAGCACTATTATACGTAGGAAAATGTTATATTTATATTACTATAGATTTGTTGTTGAAAAAAATTAATGAAAAAATTAATGAGATAATTTTTCAATAATATTTATTTAGCAACCAGTAAAACATAAGGTTCTTATCATAGAACTTAAAAGTTCAGAAAACTAAAGAATCACATATTTTAAAGAAAATAATATTTATCCAAAATAAACTTTTGTTTCTCTCATGACTCAACATTACTGGATCATTTTTTGAAGTTATTTAAAACTTGCTATCTGTAGAAGACATGTCTAAAACTAAATAGAGAATACACTGAATTTCTATATACATGATTTTAATGAATTATAATTTTAATATATCTCTTGCATTACAAGATATAAATGTCTCAGCTTAAACATGACTTACTCATAAATTTAGTATATAGGTACCTGTCTGCTATAATTGAGGGAAAAATTAATCACCTACCGCTAATTCCACACCTCCAGAATTCACCCTTACCTTGATTCTAAACTTCCTTTACACAATAAGATTAAGGTTTTTTTCTGTTTTAATTTTTTAAAATAATTTTAAAAGATTCACTAGAGAGAAAGTAGTATTTGCTAGGATAACATAAATTAACTAGAATCTGGATGCTAAAACAAATGAGCAAGGAAAAGTTTTGATAGGGGGGAGAGTGGTCACAATTATAATTGAGATAGGTATACAGTGGATGGCATAGACCACCTCTCTGACTTGAGACTTTCAAGCAATAGAAAATGGTGTATTATCTGTATTCACCCACTAACTAAGAATATTCTTTGAAACCTTGTCTAGTTTGTAAAATCAAAACTGACTAGGCTTCTCCAACTACAACAATATCCTCAGTGGTATTTATTGCTGTCAACACTACTATCACCCTCTAAAACATTTGAAAATCATTGATATAAGACAGGCTGAATGAGGCTAGGCCAAGCTCAGTATTCAAATATTGGCAACACGAAGGCAATGGTTTTGAGACTGGAAGAGAGAGCCCAACTATTCATAATTCTGCTAAGATTCCAGGTCAGCATCTTATGAATTAGAATGGGCTCAAGTGGCAGTGAATAATTTTGATCACCTGATCATTGTTTTGTTTTAAAAACTTTAATGATGTTTACCTGGAAATATATTCTAGTGGTTCACTGAAAATGAAGGCAAAAAAGCTATATGTCAAGAATAAATGAGGGAGATGAGTCAACAATACAAAATATTATTTTTCTATAAACATGTCTTAGAAGGTTAGGCATTGGCAATATTTGTTACAGTCTGTAGCACTCATGTTCATAAATAAAATATTTTGATATTAATATTTTGATAATAAAATAATTAACACACTTATTCTTTTATATTAAAAATTTTCCAATATTATTGGATAATTCCAAATTATAGCTATAATACCCAGTTATGTGAAATTCTATCTGCAATTAGTATTAACCAAAAGAAGTTCAGAATTATCAACAAAAAAGCTAAATTTGTAATGTGGAAATTAGAGATCTGGAAGGGTAAGAGCATGTTTTAAAAGAAGTATCTCAGCCACAAGAAGAGATGAAATACTGCTATTTGCAACAACATGAATGGAACTCAAGATAATCATGCTAAACGAAATAAGCCAGACAGAAAAAGTAGAAAATCACATGATCTCACTTACATGTGGGATATAAACTTAAAAGCAACAAACAAACAGGACAAACATATAGAGATTCATATACATGGACAAAAAACTAGTGGTTATGAGAAGGTAGGGGAGAAGGGGGAGGAGGGAGGTAAATGGGAAAAAAGGGGTCAAATATGTGGTGACAGAGAGAAATGTAACTATAGGAGGGGAACACACAATGCAATATATATATGCTTTACTGTTAAATTATACACCTGAAACTTACTGGATTTCGTTAACCACTGTCGCCCAAAAAAAAGAAATTTTAAATAAATAAATAAATAAATAAATAAATAAATAAATAAATAAATAAATTTTAAAAGTGAAAGAATTATTAATGGATAATATACTCTCACTGGGCTATTTTAGGTACATAGCTTTAAAGGGCAATCAGTCATATGACCTTATTATATGATGGTACATTTTCAGTGGCTAAGCCGTAGGGCAGCTTACATTATGGAAATTAACAATAAAATGAATACATAAGGAATATGGAATTTTAAATGATAATTTCAGAATTATATACAGCAGCCATCAAGAGCTATGAGAATGGATCATATGTAACCCATAGCAAACAATGGCACTTTCAGTGTATTTAGAGCAATGTGTTAGTCCTCCAACAAATAGAAGGCTAATGAAATACTGTGCCAAAGTGACATACATATAAACAAACACCCATTGGATACACAAACCATTCAGTATAGAAACTCGGAATCTGATTAGTGTTAATAGGGATCACAGAGTTGAGCCACATCTGTCAATCCATCATAAGTAATCATAAAACTAAAAAGAAATTTAGGAATCACTTGGAAAAATATACTTGCTCACTATTAAGAAAACAAACCCTAGTGCTTATACAATAGTTGAGAGTAATGTTTAAGGGTTCAAGCTCAAAGGAAACATATCTGAAAGAGAAATTTCCCCAAATCTATAAAAATTTGGTTCCTATAAACAACTTAACAGGATAGAAGCTGACCTTGATCAAGACTAGAATTCTACAAACTGTTGTTAAATGAGTATTTTTGGCACTGATAATCTACATCCACACATTAGAATACCTCAAGTAGATCCTAAAACTGATGTGGAATCTGGACGAGTTCTATAATCTAACATGCAAATAAAAGTGGAAATAAAACTGAATTGAGCTCTTATGGTCAATACCAGATCATATTAAGTATAATGTCAAGTCATTTTTTCTCTTCTGATACTATGAAAGTTACATATATTGGAAGTTTTTCCTCCAAAATTGCTTTAGAATAAAAATTTGTCAATACAATCCTATTCCTCTCAATCTGAATCAGAATACTCTCTTGCTTTGTTTCAGTACCAGGAGTGATTCTCACTTGTCCTTGTATCTCAAGTGACTCATTCATAGTAGGGACTCAATACTGACCTCACATACTTTGAACCACAGTCTCTTAGTCAGTTTAAGAAATATACAAAATTATAATCCTTAATAGAGTAACCCAGTCCATAGTAGAGAAAACAAAAAATCTACTTTTATATGTATATCCATTCACTGATGTTGATTTTTAAAGTTTGCAAAGTTTAGGTCTTTTTTCTCTGAGGAAGTAGAAATCCTCAGGGTTACTTTACTTTCTGTTCCCAAACAAATCATTACTTAATAATTGCATATATACATTTTAGGGTCTGACAATCTTGTGGCCACCTAATATACATCAAAATTAAATAGGGATCCCATGTCTCCAATGCCCCATAATGAGGCCGCTCAAGATGCCAAGAAAATCACCATTCCAACAACACAGAAAAGACATATATTTCCACTGAAATGTATTATCAAATAAAACAAAAGACACACTATTAAAATATCCAGAGCTTACATGATAATTATGAGCCTTTAATTGACAATGAACAATTCATTTGAGGAGCTTCAAATTTAAGGACAAGTATTACAGAACACAGATCAGCAAACTTTTTTACTACAAAGGGTTGGATAGTAAATATCTTAGGCTCAACGAGCCACTTAGCCACTTAAGGTCTGTTAAATATTCTTTTTCTTTGTTTGCCTTTTCAACCCTTTACAAATGTAAGACATTTTTAATTGAAGGTCTATATAAAATCAGATTACAGGCCAGATTTGGCCTGTGGGCAATACTTTGCTGAGCCCTAATACAGAATTACTTGCCTCTTGCCTCTATTAGTCTTTCAGAACCTAGAGAAGAGGGATGGAATGTGTATTATACACTTTAATATTTATTCTGTCTAGTAAAATAATGTGTATATAGCAGCCGTTCAATAAATATTAGATTAATAAATGAATAAATAACTGAATGAATAAAAGAATTAATAGATCTGTTAACAGTCCAGTAACAGAATTATTACTTACAGTGATAGGTATTTATACCACTTACCAATAGCTATTTCTTCTCTCTGAGGCACGTAGAAGACTAATTTCCTAGATTTCTGTGATTAAATGTGTTGACTTCTTGGCTAGAACATTTAACTGCAGATATAAGACCTTCCAGGGTTTGTTTGTTTGTTTGTTTTTAATTTTGTTTTCAGAATGATGATCAGCAATGATTGAAATGGTGGCTGCTCCATAAGGTCCCTAAGTGACTATTATGAGCAGAGATACCTCTGACCATATGGACATGCAAGAAGAACAAGAAATAAACCCTGTTCTTTCAAACCACTGAGGTTTTGTGGTTGTTTTTTACTACCTTATAAGATAGCCTATCCTGAATAATACACTACCAATCATACTCTCATCTTCAGGCTACTTGCAACCTATTTAAAACTCGCCCCTGACTGTAATACAAAGCAGAAAGACAAAATCATCTTTATCATACTGCTGAAAAATTAAGTTTTTCAAACTAGTTTTCAAACTAGTTCATAAAGGAACTTAGAGTAAAACACCAATAGTTTCATTTTTTTTTGTGACCTGTTTTCCTAACCAGAATAGGATGATCAGAATATTTACTTTCTAAGACCACCTTGTAAAGCAAATGAGAAAATAATTACATAAAGTTTATTTACAATTGAATAAGTTGGCTAATTACTAGTGGCTCCTGATTTCTTGTGAACTAGTTATTTTGATTATGTAATACATTCATGTGGAGACTGAATAAAAATTGGATACATATTTTCTCACATATTTCTTATAACAAAGATTGTATTTTCTCAAATCTTTATAGTTAAATAAATTGTACATATAAAAGTGTAATCAATTATTCTTGATAGTGAAAACTTGTAGATACAGAAACACTTAAGATTCATCAACCAATTGCAATGTATCGATTTTATTCAGATTCTGTTTCAAACCAATAACTGTAAAATAAACAAACAAACAAAACACAAAAAGCCAAACTTATAATTGAAAAAATCTGAACACTGACTGATATATGATAATCACTAAGGACTATTTCTTAATTATAGCTCTTTTAAATTGAGTTCTTGTCTTTTAGATATACACATAGAAATATTTATGGTTAAAAAAGTTCTAATGGCCGATGTTACAACTCTTTTATGGCAATTATTTCCATTTCTCTTAGCCTAGTCTAGTGCTATAAGAAAGAAGGGTAAAAAGAGAAGTCAGACCAAAAAAAAAAAAAAAAAGAAAAGAAAAGATAAATGGGGTAGGGTTCTAAACTCCTGTCTGAATTCAGAATTCAGACAGAGTAAATTAATTTTTATCTTTGCCTGCAATTACCAAAAAAAAAAAAAAAAGAGAGAGAGAGAGAAAGAGAGAAAAAAAGAAACAAAACTGACTAAATCCAGCTTATATAATAGTATGTCCCACAGCTCTGCAATCATTGGCTTCTCCTTGACATGTAGACTTTTCTGTTAAGAGTCATATACTCTGTGCTTCTTCTTCCTTAACTTATCTTTCCAATAATCTCTTCTCACAACCCTTTCTACTGCACCTATAATTACTACTGCTATAATTACTAATTAACAATCTAGAATCCCCTAAGCCACATTGTCTTCACAGAATACTTCCTCTGAAGATGTATTTGCCTTAACAGAAACCCAGAGGATACCAATCTCTGGTGGCCCACTCTAGAGAATGGAGTCTTTATTCTCCCAACACCTTTGTGTAACACTGTAAAAAAGTCTAGGGAAAAGAAGTCAGCATTCCCCCAGCCACTCATGATCATTTCCAAATCATTACTGCCGTATCATATAAAAAATTCTATTCCATTGAAGTTTATTATTTTTCAGTTATAGCCACTACTCGTTTTAAAAGCAAATAGTATACCTCTAAAACTGTTTACAACAGATAACTTGCATTAGTTTTTTTTTCCTTCTCATCAATATTTATTTATAGTCCAACAAACACGAAGCTAAATTCTATAGAAGTTTATAATGAAAAAAAAGAATTCAAAGGAAAAAAAATACAAATTACAAATATAAAAAGTCCTTTGAACAGTGAAAGACTTATGAAAATAAGCAGACTAAGCAGTGTGACTACTGCTTTGTAGAAGTTAAGGCACCAAGATTGATGGGGAAGGGAAGAAACACAAACTCAGAGAAGTGGAGGAGAGAATACTTTGGGCAGTGGTTTATTGTTTCCAAAATACAAAAGCTTTATTCACTTTTTCTAATTAGAAAAAATCATACTGTAAAAAACTGATAGAAGGAAAAAATTATTTAATATCTTCTAAGCCAAAAATAGAATTATACTATATATTGAATGCTATTTTACCTGTTGTTTTATAAATATTGTACATTTCCGTATCAGCAACATAGAACTATAAAACATAGTGGTTAGTAGCACTGGCTCTGGAACCAGGATTCCCGGGTCCAAAACCTAACTTTTCTTCTTAATAGCTATGTGACCTTAAGCAAATGATTTTTCTGTTTCTGAGGTAAATCATCTTTAAGGTAGTGATAAAAATAGTACCTATCTTATGAGGTTGCTCTGAGGATACAATGAGGTATATCTCAAGCTAACTGCTTAGAATAGTACCTAAGTGTAAATGCTTAATAACTATTAATAAAATAATTGTAATTCTAAATATCATTTTTACAATTATTACAACTTCATATGTGTATGTTGCAAAATGATTACCACAATCAGTTTATTGAACTTTCATCACCTAAATTATAAATTTTTCTTATGAGAACTTTTAAGATCTACTCTCCTAGCAACATTCAGCACTGTACATTACATTCCCAGAATTTATAACGGTAAGCATGCACCTTTTGAACACCCTTCCACCAATTTTACTGCTGCATCCCTATGCCTCTCTGCATCTGTATCCATGAGTTTGGATTTTTTCGTCTACATGTAAGTGAGATTATACAGTATTCATCCTTGGATTTTTTTCACTTAGCATAATGTTCTCCATGTTGCAAATGGCAGGATTTACTTTTTTAATGACTGCATAATATTCCATGTCTTTGCTATTGTAATATTGCACCATCTGTCATTCTTAATGGCTATACAATATGCAATTATTAAGAATTCACCATATATATTTAAATTATCCTCTATTAATGAACATGTAAGTTGTTTCCACTGAGACAATGTTTTTAAATACAGAGTAAGGAAGATGGATAAGAAAATCATTCATATAGTTTTGACTCATGAAAAATAATTACATTGGTAAATTTTAACATTAA